>JAQQZX010000011.1:13151526-13168159 GCA_030068355.1 Notoglanidium maculatum
TCGCATTCACACCTATGGGCAATTTAGAGTAGCCAGTTGACCTAATCTGCATGTCTTTGGACTGTGGGAGGAAATCGAACCCAGGACCTTCTTGTTGTAAGGCGACAGTGCTAACCACTGCATCACCTTGCCGCCCGGAAACTGGCTTATGATTTAGAAAACATTTAGATGCAAACAGTTCTATTTTCAAACGCAAGGCCAATTTTACACTCTTGCTGATACACACATGCAGACACACAGACATTATTAAATGAATGCTCTGTGACTCTAGATAGCATATTGACAGTGGAATATTTGGTATTTTGGTCGTGTTTGTGGCCATGCTAGTAAATTGGCCTTTTGTCATTCTTCATTGCCAGATGCCAGCCATTGATACATTTTTGTGCAAGCATAGAAGCAGAGCAATCAAAAAGGTTAAGGATCAGCTGTATTCTTGGGGGAATGGGACTAGAATTAATTAAGTACCTAACAGACAAATGTGGGGAAGTTTGCTTAGTTACCTATTAATCCTATATCATGTTCTGTCTTTGTCCATCTCATATCAAATGGGGTTTGCAAAAACTAGATAAGAGATAAAAGCAGGTATGAGAATGTAAATTGGTGACAATTTTGGGTAAAAATGGAAAATTGTCCTTACTCAAAAAAACCCACCACAACACCATTTTCCAGAGCAATGTTCCAGAAACAAACAATTAAAATGCAATAATACATTTGTTGTTTGAGGTAAGAATATCATCTTACCTGCTTATTTTTGAACATTTTTGGTCTGGTTCCTATCAAGATGTTTTAACTAAAAGGTGGTATGTCATTGTATTGAACAGTTTTGTATGGCAGGCTTTGGGTACCAGAACATCTGAAAGGATTTGAACAGACATAAATCTTCTTAACATCTTTCATATCTCTGTGCACTGATGTTAACATGCAGCGCCCATGTTTTCATTAGTCAACCATTTGCTTTTAACGTTTAACAGCTAAGCAAGCTAGCACTTAGGCTAGATTACACCAATACTAAGAATTAATAATAGTTTTCATAGTAATAATAATAATTGTAATAATATTCATAATTCTAACAGTGTGCAATATTTTGTTAAAAAACTTATTTGTAATTGCTGGACATCGACTAACCTAATATACAGTCGATGAGGCAGCACTGCTGTAATATGCTGTAGCACGCTGTACTGTAATATGAGAACAGGAGTGACATACGCTGTCTACAGAGCTGCCTAACAAGAGTACTACTAAATGTTCTACCAGAAATAATTGGTGATGTTTATCGATATAATGTTGAGGACTAGGCTTTGTAATTATTTGGCTTTTGCTATATTCCTTTACTACACTATAAGCATCATGGCATTAAAGCATTAACCTTATTAACATCATAAAGCATTAACCCTGGCTGAGGCACATTGTATTCACTTGTCTGAAGTGGGTGGAAGGTTTGGAAATGGATCCAAATTTCCTTTTTATTCCAGACTTGGAGATTTGATTGTGTCTGCTCTTCACAGACGTGCAAAACAGGATTAGCTGGTGGCCGTTTGGTCTACCCTGCTCTGTGGCTTAGCAGCTGGTAGGGACATCTGGGTACAGGTGGAAAACGCTGTGCCACAATTTGTTCCCAAAGTCAGAGCAGAGCATTACAGGGGTCAAAAGATCATCAAACTAGCAACAAAGCATAAAAGATTAGCATTTGTAACAAGGCCCATGGAGCTTGCACTGAATGCCAATTATCCTGATAGGCATAAAGAACAGGCAGTGAGGGTCGGGAAGAAAAGGTCAGCATTTTAATGTAGAAGGTTTGAAAAATTCTCAGTCCAATATCCATACAATAAAATATCATTGTTTTCAGTATCTCCTTTCAGCATCACAAAAAAATAACATTACATGACATAGTGTATATACAGTATATATAATGCTGTGTATGCTAATACATAAATATTTAAAAACTAATGAAATGAAATCCATTTAAGAAAATTGTCCTTAGCCTTTTGTACTTTTCCAAAGTAATGCAAAACAATCTGCCTTTTTTGCTTGATATGTTTGTTCTATAAAATGCTTTAAGTTTAAAAATCACATCTCACATTTTTAAGTATTTAGTATTTAGTAAGTATTGTCCCACAACTGGATGCAACAGTTCATGTGATGCTGTTATCCATATCACTGCAGCTTAAGGTTAATGGTGTAATTATTTTAGATTTCTTAATCATGGCATACACTCATACTAGTATAATGTCAAAGCCCTATTTCAATCACAAATTCTTCCTGCTCTTCCTAGTAGATAGCAGTTGGCATTTGGATTTTTGTTTCTGAACAGCACACAGGCTGATGAGCTCTTGTGCTATAACTATATAAGACAACATGTGCAGCAAGAAGGAGGTTAAAGACAAATGAGCTCAGATTTTTTTGGCTGAATGTATTATCTAAAGGCATCGACAGCTAAAAATGGCATTCTGTTGCATCTATACACAACTGTTGCTTTCAAACCATCAAACATGAAATACTTCAAAGGGGAAATTAAGAAATCAACCTCACAATTTAATACTTCTTTATTTCTGTGTGTTAATTGAATCTTGGCATTATGAAAGTTTGGAACCAAAATAAGTGATTAAAAAAAGGGATCAGAAAGTACTCCAAAAATGACTGTCTCTATAATCATGTGCTTTTATATTTTCTTATCATCTAACCTTTTGTCATGGTTAACAATAAATCATGTTTCATTAATTGCATATATTATGATCCTTATAATTCGGAAGTATAGATTATGACAATACAACACTTTTTTTTCTTTACATGACCTCTTGTCCGTGTGATTCTTCAGGACCAAAAGAGGGCAGTATAGTTCTGTTAAGTTAAAAAGGACAGCTCTCTAATAATTATTGTGTTTATCAGTGAACTAGCTCATTCCTTCTCGTCCTGAGTGTGAGCTGTCTAGAATGAATCAATACATATAAAGCTTTGACTTTTCAGGGAAGAGAGATTTAAGAATTACGTATTGAATGGTAATACAAATTTACTGTTGTGCATTTTGTTAGGCTGCATCCTTACCAGCTTATGTCTGATTAGAAGAGGTATGAATAAGGCAAGCTAATAATTTAAATGGCAATAGGCATGACTGTACAGAAGATGCTGCATCTATTTTTTGACAAAACACTGCCCTTTTGAGGCTGTTTGATACATATTTATACATTCAGTTTTGGATATTTTCCAAATGGCTATTCAATGTATTTCTTTTTAAAAACACTGTTTCCAAAGAGACTGGAGAGGGGTTAATTTTATTCTAGCAAAACAGAAATTAGTGTTTAGTGTTGCGACATAGATTATTTAAAAGAGAAAAGAAAATTCTTTCAAATGGTTTTGTTTATTGGAGTATGTGTCAGCTGACATACAAGAGGAGAAAACATAATGACTATATTATTATTATTATTATTATTATTATTATTATTATTATTACAAATTATACTATGATTCTACTATTTTTATAGTGTAACTATTATTATTGCAGTATTATGTCACATAAGAAAAAAACCCAGAGGCTCTGTTGGGCTTTGCTGCAGGGGCATTTTGCTGGCATGGTTTGGGTTCACTAATCTGTTTAGTACGGGTTACTGCAAATCAATTCAAACTTATTCTTATTGATCACCTTTATCCAACATTTCTATCCTGGTGGGAGTGATCTCTCCAGGACGACAATGTCCTCATCCATAGGGCACAAGGTCTCACTGAATGGTTTTCTGAGTATAAAAATGAGGTTAAGTCATACACTATGGTCCTTACAGTAACTAGATCTCATCCCAACTCCCTACCATGATCATCATATCTCTAATAAAGGTAATATCGTTTGGAATAATTGTGTCCATCCTTCCAATCCGGTTCCAAAGGCTTGTATAATCTATGCCAAGGCAAACTGAAGCTGTTCTGGTGGCGTGTGGTGGCCTTACACCTTACAAACAATAAAGATCATGTTTTATTTCCAAGTGGTGGAACAACAGGTAGTAATACAAAAGCTGACATCCAATAGCAATAATAAAATTAATTGAAATAAATATTTAGAATAAGAATGGAAATATATTCAGGTAAAAGTCTGGGAAACAGAAAAAAGAAACACTGAAATAGATGTGAAGCAGCACCGGTGTGAATCAGCAGTCATGTGAATACAGCATACAGTTATTTTATGTACTTTTCATTTATATTTGATAAAAATTTCCCATTCTTTTAATACTTGGCAATTGAAAATGTGGTGATGGTTTTGCTTGTGTTATTTATTTGTTTTGTCTTTCATGTATTTTAAGCTGCTTAGCAAAAGCTAAGCTGAGACAAAAGTTACAAATTATTAGCACATAAGCAGTCATAAACATATCCTTCATATTCCATATATATATATATATATATATATATATATAAAATCATATATATATGACAAGTTTGGTATTGTTTTTGTGTGTGTATTTTGCCAGCAGGACTGAGTGCTGATGCTGTGGCATAGCAGATGTGGCACAGTGGCATGTGTGCCACTGACTGGTGCTCGCCGTGTGATGTGACGGAAGAGATGAAAGGCGAGGATGTCACCACTGTGATAATTACCACTGATACAAATGGGGGGAACAAAAAGCTGCTTTGTTTGCTACTCTATCTTCCAGTTGCTGTTGAGTGTTACTCCACCCGCTCCAATATCTCCATCCATAGAGGAAAATTTTCCATGCATTTGCTTTCTCTTATCTGATACTTATTAGCCATTGGACAAATTAAGTTGGTTTTCTGCTGATTTTTTCTTAATGAATGTGAGTGATGAGGAATGTGAGTGATAACTTATAAGGAATAATCTTAATAGATTTGCAAGCAGTATATTATGTGTCAGAATTATAAAAATGATAGCAATATGATTAAAAAAAATTCTGAATGTATAAAATATATTGCAGTTAAATAAGTGAAACTCATTTGCAGCTTGTCTGTAGGGGTAGGTGGAGCAGAGTCGAACCAGAAACAAGCATTCAGTTATTTTATATTGTTTAAATACCATTACCTCCTTTGGGTGACCAATTTGACAGATTTAAGAATTGTTTCATTGATTTACTCTGAAGATTCAGCAGTATACTCACTGCCCAATTTGTATATTTAGTTATATTTGCACCTAGTGGTCAAACATGGAAACTGCAACAAGCGCTAATTAAGCAACCTCAGAAGAGAGGGAGCGCTGCTGTACTTGAACATCAGCACGGCTGTGATTCCATCGCAGCTAATCACAGCCGTGCTGATATTCCATACAACCACACAACCTCGAGTGTGATATTTCTTTTATACAACTGTTCTATAAACAAGAAATTAATATTGAGTAAATTACATTTTGGACACAATATGGCCAATTGTTCTGTTTATTTTTGCTCTGTGAGCAGAAATAGATCCTGAAGAAACCACACTCGAGTTATAGCCTGTTGGTTAGCTGCCTAGCTAGCTCACATTGATCTGTACATTCTCGTTAAAGGAGTTTCCAGTAAAATTGGCATCCCTTCTTCCTCTTCATCTGATATGCTTTCATATTGTCAAAAGTTATGTTCCTGAAAAATATTATTTGCCATGTACGCTAATGATGTTGCTAACACTACCTTAGTAACCGTTTTGAACTTGAAAATAGAATTTGACATGGATGAGCAGAGTGATACACACAGTGAACCATCCCAGTGCTGTTATTACGAAATTTCAACACTCTTGGAATGGCGCTCAACCAGTCAAAGTTGTAGACAGTATTAGCTGTTGTATCAAAGAGGACAGAAATCATGCTGCCCCATGTCTAGCCTTTTAACACTTTGTTTATGAATGGTTTATAATATTACTTAGTGTTCAGCGTGCACACTGTGACATTTGCAACAGGAACCACAACTGCTGTATCAAACAAAGGTGAATTTCTTTTTTTTTTTTTATTTGAACATAAGTTGAATGAATGTTGCCATCTTTTTAGTCCATAGTTCTCAGTCCTTTCCCTGGACAGGAAAAATGTGATTAGAAAGTGTTATATGATAATCTACAGTGTTATCTAGCTTGCAGCATACCTACTGCAGTTGTCACCAGAAACCATCAGTTGCAGCAGTTATTTATAAAATTATAACGTCTGCTTTCAATAAAGCTGTGATGGAAAAATTTGCACATAAAAGGTTGACAAGGTAAGTTTCTTTACAGATGAGCAAATTAAACAGTGACATGGCAGTGGTATGTCAGATATGTTCAGTTTGATCAATGAATTAAATTGTATCATTTGGCTTTTTTAGGCTATTCAACTATTAGTCTCTCAACTTAATTTTGCTTGAGGCTATGACAATGTCATTCAGCCCCACCAAACTCTATGATCACATGCTGCTCCAGTGGAAAAAAAGCAAAATAAATCAGAGATTTAAAAAAATATTCACCCTCTTTACTATTATTTGCATTCAATGGATTCTCCTTTAGTTAGTATTCATTTTATCAGGGAAACCTGCCACATGATGTACTGCACTTTGTATAATTAGTAATTGCAGTGTGTGTAGACCATTGCAGGTAGTATAAAACAGCAGATTGGTTGGGTTTTAAAGATCTGTATAATTGTTGGCCAGTTTATGAGACAGCTGCTTTGTTAGTGTACTTTGTAGGTCATTTTTTCTATGCACAATTTGTGTTATGAAACCTCTATCCCTTCATTCATTTTGCTAGTTTTTGACCAATGTATTTTTTAGTTTTGGGGTTTCACACAGTCAATCAATGACCATGGAGCATCACTCAACATAGCAGAATGATCTGGACCAAGTTCTCAGCAGCTAATATTGCTATGCAACTGTGGTGCACAGTTTCTTTTATTCAGGCTTCTGTTTAATTGTTTTGGCCATGTCTCCTTTCTAATCTCCATTCCATACATTGTGAATATGGCTGGCCAAAGACAAATTACAACAAAGCAGCAAGAAGTAAAACTAGAGTGTATAAATAATTGAGAGAGCTCTGAAAAATAGCGTGAGACTTCAAAGGTGGTGCCAAGAACCGTCAAAATACAATTGAACTCTTATATAACATAAGTGTGAGAAGTAAAACAAACAAATAATAGTAAAATAAAAACAACCTCTGGTTTTGTAGTTCTGTGACAATCATTATGATAGATAGTCTTTATCAGTTATTAGCTACAGTACATACATACATTCATTGTATATACTTTTTGTTTATATTTGCTAGTTAGGCATCTTCACTAAGCACAACTTTAAAGGAAGAGAGGTTTCAGGAAACAAGTTTTTTTGGGATTATGATTGACATCCCAGATGGTAAGGGGCTCAAAATCACAAACTGCATCTTTGATTTTCATTATTTGTATTTCTGCACCAATAAACTTTAAAACTTCATTATCATCCACCCGGACCCAAAATTAAAAAATCAAATTAGCCACAATCTTCAATAACTAACCTTCAATAAGTGATCAATCAGCACCTATCAAATGGCATACAGCACTGTCTCAGACTGGTTTTTTAACCTCAAAGCAGAACAGGCCCTAATGAGTTGGTGTGATGTAACTGGTGGATTTTGCATGCAGAAGGAAGGGATTAAATGACAAAAGACTCAGGCTAAAATGATGAGTTCTCATCTTTTGTCCAAATGCATTATTTAGGCGCATCGGCAACTGATGTCAAATCAGAGAAGGTTACATCCTGATGCAACTACATGCAACTGCTAATTGCAAGCCGTCAGTTACCAAAAAGCTTGGAGAAAGGAATTAGGAAGTCTGTTTAATGAACTGCAACTTGTACAAGTGTCTAACTTTCCATATGTTAATGGTATTTCCTAGTTCTAGCTTTCTCCAAACTTAATGTCCTTGAGCTGCTCTTGAAACAAATTTGAGGCATCACCAAGGAGAATTTCCCTTTATTCTTCTTATGAGGCTACATTTTACCAAGAATTAGCATTTTCATCATTTTTCATTGTAAATCCACAGCCAGAGCAACTATTCTGTACATCAAATATCTTGCATTTATTCTCACTCACTCATTCTCTACACCTCTTTTCATTCGGGTTGTGAGGAAGCTGGAGCCAATCCGAGCTGACTTCGGGTGCAGCTCGTCAATCCATTGCAGGGCTAACACAGAGACAAACAACCATTCACACCTATGGGCAAGTTAGAGTAGCCAATCAACTTAATATGCATGTCTTAGGACAGCGGGAGGAAACCGGAGTACCTGGAGGAAGCGGAGAGAACATGCAAACGCCACACAGAAAGGTTGACTCAGGGATCTTGCTGTGAGGCGAATGTGCTAATCACTGCACCACTGTGTCACCCACCTTGAATTTATTACTGAACAGAATTGTTGGATTGCCATAACAGGACAAATGCAATGCATCAGACTTGGACAAGATAAGGTATTTTAGAAGCCATTTCTTCTTCTATTACCATTTAAATTATTATTGGTACATACCTACTCTTTTAAAAGAGTCTCACTTGAGCCTGCAGCTGCCTCCTGTCCTCACTCACTAACTACTCTCTCAAGGACTTGGTCTTGGGTGGGCCACCCTGCCCAGAGCCTTCACTGGAGCACTGGAACATAGCCAAGCCCCCCAAGCATCCTGAAGGTTAATGTAGGCGTCTTTCTACTTGGTCAGATCCCATTACTAATGTTCAGGGGTGTGGGTTACGAAATTATTCCCAATTGGGCTTGAGGAGCAGGTTCTTGGAATCATAAAGGGATGTTTGGTGGAAATAATTATCAGTGGTTGCTTCATGCACATGTTCACGCATACTGAATGACATGGTGGAACAAGGTCAGAGGTACAAGTCCAAGACATTTCATGATGCAGTAAGCACAGGCTGAGGTCTGCTTGTTGTTATTCCACAACATACAAATGCATGTCTTGTACTTACTCGTGTCGTGTAATTGCAGTGTGAGATATTTTGATAGGTAGCAGGGGATTTTATGCTGAAATTAGCCATGCTTATTCGATACAGTATGTGTTGAAAATAGACTGTGATTCAGCAGCGGCAGCTTGGAAGCAACTGGTGATACATGCAGCATATATTACACCCTCCAGCATGTAAACATGCAGCAATTGGGTAATTTGGTGAGTTTAACAGGAGGGCAAAAAAGATGGCTGATTGAAAATGTGCTCTCATTACAAGGCTCATTATTACAAAGAGATCACAGATAAGGAGCCAAAGCCTCCAGACCTGAAGTGGAAATCCAGATTAGGATCATGTCTATTAAGAGCAGCCCCTGCTGATTAGAGCCAACCTGTTAATCATTAGGCCCAGAATATGCTGTTTACTGAGCACACACAACCTGGGGGTTCCATACAAGAGGAATTATAGCCTAGGCATCACTCAGATGCAAGAATACTTTGACTTTCTTTCTGCACACGTGTGTGTGTGTGTATTCAATTAAGCCCTTACTCTGTCAGAAAATAGCAACCTTTTTAGCAACCTCAGAATATAATTTCATTTCCTATATCTCTTTTATGGTTATTATATAAAAGAATACAATTACATATATCATGGTTGACCTGAACACTTAAATTACTACTTTATGATAACAGAAATCAAACGTTGAGAATTAGAACAACAACAACAACCCCCCAGCCCCCCCACATAAGGGTATATAAACTCTCTCTTAAACACCCCCAATCACACCCCCACTCACACACACACACACACACACACACACACACACACACACAGTTCACATTTTACTATATCTTTTTGTCATGTAAGGTCCAACTTGTCATTTAAGCATAGCCTCATTCATCAGGGTCAAAAACTTCCTGAAATCAAACACATCAAAGAACCAGTTACAGCATACCTTGAAAAAAACTTTCACCGTTTTCTATTTCTCAGTTTGTCTAACCATGTACTTGGATTTTTAACAACATTCCTTTTTTTCTGCTAGGACAGTCTATCAGCTATTAAATTGTCTTACTTTCCACAAGTATTCCTTAAAAGTCCATTTTGATCTACAAAACTCTTCACTGTAAAAAATGTGCCTAATGTTTATTTAAAAAATTACTGCAACAAAGTAACACTTTAATATCATTGAATAGATTTGAATTACTGTACCTAAGTGACCTAACAAGTACCTAACAAGTGACCTAAATTTACACAAAAAATATAAAATAAGTACATGTATAAGTACAAAATACGTATTATAAAATATGTATATGTTCTGTACAAATTAAGTGTACAGGAGTGATAGGTGATTAAAACCAAAGACTTTCTAATGAGTAAAATCTATCAGGTTTTTTTTCTATCTTTGACTTTACTGATATAAATATAACTAAATTCCACTCAGTCCATCACAGCTAATTTTATTGAATTTTGTTCAGTTGCATTTATGACAAATGCAATTAATAAATGATAATATATTTAAAAAATAAATTTTTTAAATTCAGCTCAGCTTGATTTCACACTCATCTTTTTTTTTATTATGCATAGGTTACTATTAGTTATTTAGCAAATATTAATTAACCACAATCTCACTTTTAACAGTGTTTCTTGACTTCTTGCTTTTCGCTATCAGCTATCAACTAATCAAGAACTTTTTGGGGCTTGACGCTGATGAGTTCAAGAGTTTCATATAGTCAAATTAATACAGAGACAATGCTCATCCCTCAGCTGTTGTAGCATTTGCCAGATATACCAAATTTCACCCAGCCACAGAATTCCTCTCACCTGTTATCTGTGTATTTAGCAGCCTCTCCCCATCATTAACATCTGTCACACCCACCCTTCTACTCACCAACCTTAGAACTCTCCATCAAGAGCCATGGCTGAGAAGGGGGGTGTGCTGAGCTGTGGTGTGGGGAGCCAGTGGGGAGGAGTGAAAGGTTTACTGGGACAGATTCATGCCACATGTACCCTGTTGCTACTGACGAGCTTAGAGTGAGTGATGATGGACACTCAAAGCTACCAACAAGCCGGTGGATCCAGCCTGAGTCACACACACAGGCACAACAAACACACACACACACACACACACACACACACACACACACACACACACACACACACCGACAATGGCCATGGCTTATTAGAGCCAGCTGTTAAGGAGGAGACAAGGCCATGTCAGACAGATTTGCCCACTGCAGCATGCCACCACAGTGCTAATCCACAGGATCAGCAAGAGTTTATGGAGACACTGATCTGGAATGTACTGACCTTGTAGTAATGTAAAGCTCTGACAACTAATTATAATATGACAAGCTGATGTGTTGTCTTCTTTTAGATGGCATGTATTGCTGTGCTTATTACCAGCATGAAAGCAGATTTAATAAAGAGAGCAACATCACAATCATAGAAAGTGTTCCATATAAATGCTACAATTTCTTTTAAATATATATGCTCATACTGACTTGAAAACTATTTCCTGGCACCTGGGAAAAATACATTATTTATATATGCCATAATTATTGTGTTAATTGAATAACACTTACTTATTAATACATGTTGTAAGTAAATACAGTATTCAATACATAAATATATAATTTAATAGATTATTAAACCAGTTAATTAAGAATTAACCAAGAAACAGTCAGCCATTTGTTTGTACTCATCAATTTTTACAGTAACTACTTACAACTTAATGACACAAAACTCTATAGTTCATCAGCCCTTAATGATTTTGCTTCTCAACATAAACTGAATTCACTTTTCAAGCAGACCCACAATCCTAAGAGCTACACACTGCATAGTGGGCAGAGTTTCATCATCCGATGAGTCTCAGAATTACGATGAGCTTATTAACTTTTCTGCACTTTTCCAAGAGCCTTATGAAGGCATATAAGTAATGGACATAGAGTTGCCAGAAAACTATTCTGCTGAACTAACAGTCCTTCATCCTCACATGCTTCCCACTCACTCTTGCTCGCTCTCTGTATCTTGGGCGATAATGAGCTAGAGAGGTAATTTTAGCCAGGAGCAGGTTTGGACGGGACAACAGCCCGCTTTTGTCAGAAGGAAAGGACTGAGTTATGGTGTGGTGACAGGCCTAAGGAGCGTGGTTTTATAACGTCCCGCCAAATGCTTCCTGTGAAAACACAAGTTCACCACTTTATGGCCCAAATTAGGCCTCCTGGATCAATGCCTCTTTTTTCTGTAATGGCTCGGGCACAAGTTTTATGCCCAGTTTAAGTGTTTCTCAGCTCTTCTAGGAAAAATCCTAATACCTTCTACTGCCTGAGTATAAAAGCATGAATAGTTGACATATTACCAAAGAAACAATGACGTCTTAAAGGGAGAAAATTCTAATGAAAAAGTCACTATTGACAATCTTAGTGGTCACTGTTGCAAATTGCTTCCAGATGTGTATTAATAAAGAACAATAGATGAATACAAAAATCTGACAAAATGTTTTTTCTTTGTTTTTACATTTTACATTGCCTTGATAAACTACTGCAGTGTAGTCTTCCAAACCAAATAACAGACTTTACTTTTAGAACTATTTTCTCTCCAAAACATTTATACAAAATGTATTGCAACTGAAAATATACAGTTAAACCTAAAATAATTAGATACTATAATGTATAATGTACAGTAATTCGATTCTTAGATCCAGTAATATACCCAAAATATAAAATTGGTTTGTGTGGTTATCATATCATTTTCTATTCTACCACCATGGTAACAAATCCAGATTCGATATTGAAAAATAAAAAATAAAAACCAAATCTTAATAGTCAAATTGTAACCTGGTGTCTAAACATATCCTGTTACTAGGGTCAGATCAGTAATTAAAAAGATGCTACCATCAATGGACTGGCAGAGAATTGAGAAAACTCTCCATGTGTTTCAGTCTCTCAGTTCTTCTAACCATCAGATGACTGAAGTTCAGGTCCACATGGAACATTAGAGAGTCCAAATATTTTCCTCTGTGAATTCCGTACATTTTTAAAGTGTTCAAAGTCCCAGAGCTTAGCTCATCTCCAATGTGGGGAATCATAGACAGGTGTCTGATCTTCGATCACAGATATAAGCAGTCTTTACAGTAATCATGCTGACATTCAATCACTGGGGAGGTTCTAAAAGGTTACCAAATTGAGGGGAAGCATCAGGTCCACTATAGTTAACATAATTTGAAAGTCATGCAAAATGCCAAATGTTTTTAATTGTGCTGCAATTATGGCCGATTAGAGTGAAGCAATTGCCTTGCATGGCCAAGCAGGCCATAATGCAGCAATCCTGGAGGTGGCTTAACCTGAACTTGACCCCTTGAGCTCAGTCTACATCTGATTTAACACTTTTACACAGATAATCAAAAATAAACTTAGAAAAACAATAGCAAGAGTTGGATGACCACTCTGTGAACCAACATTGTGTGAAGCTGAACTTCTCTCACTGGGCTTCAGCCGCTTTGTTCCTTGATGTTTTGCTCCCCTCCTTGTGGTAACACAGACATGTCTGCGGCAAAATTCTTTGAGCTCTGCCTGCAGGCCTCAAGGAAGGAAGCATGAAGTGACATTACACAGAATCTACAGAGACTATTGTCCACCATTGCATTACATAGCAGGAACACCCAACAAACCTGAGGGAATTAGTGAAATCTGGAGTGTTTGAACTGTTTGAAATTTAATTTGCAGCCTCTTATGACTACTATGAGTCTAATTAATGATAAACATGATTCAGTTAGCATGTATGCCCAGTGTGAAGGTTATTTGGTCTAACGCATTATCAGAAACAGACAACAAGCAAGGGTCAGAACCAGGAACTCCACTAGAATCATGGCATTAGGAAAAAGGAGCACACAATAGAAAACACTCTGAAAAGGCTCTGAACTAACAGTAAATTCATGACAACACTTTGTGTTAAACAAAGGAAATCACAGATTAGACACACACACACACACACACACACAGTCAAAACAAGAACTAGGCACACATAATAAAGAACAACAAAACAGTCACAAGACAAGGGTTGACACAGGACCAAAACAAAAACTTAAAAAAAGAAGCACTTGGTGCTTTGTTGCAATGGAAAGCGCAATGCGATTCATGAGGGAAAATCATGACAGATCCACTGTCATATTTTGATTCCCTTGTCCATTAAACTCTGATATCTAGTACACTTTTCTCCTAGAGGCATATGCATACCGAACTTTAAAGCTCACCTACTCCTCTTTATGTACAGTATGTTATTCTGTGTGTTCCTGTGCTTGATGCCTCAAGCTACTGCAAACACACAGTACAAGACAACAACAAATAGCAGCGCATTGTTGCACACAACAAGCAGAAGGATGCCGTGCATGTGGATGGCATTGTTACAGACACAGAACAAGAAAGCAGTAAAGTAACATCTCCAGCAGTTGTTTTATGTTCACACTGGGGCAGAGTGCTAATCGGTGTCAACATAGTGTTAAACCACAATGACTGGCACACCAGACCTACTGCTGTGGCAGGCCACGGCTTGTTACCTCTGACAAATGTGTGTGTATGGGGGGGTGTGGGTGGGGGGTGGGGTGTGCTTCCCATCCTGAAGTGCACTTCCCACACTGAAGGGCACTAACATTAGCTCTGTAGTGTTTGTTAATAATGATATGCCTTGCCATAGTGACAATCTGCGTGCTAACACCATGCTAACGCGTATCTCTGTGACAGCTTCAGCACGGAGAACTACAAGGCCATTTTACAGCTGTCAGGAGCTGACAGCCATTAGCCCTGCTTACACTCCTGCGCTCTTAGCGTACACTGTCAGGAAGAGTGGAGAAGCCACGACTCCATACCTGTACCTGTCGCCCCAACTAATGTCTCCACTCTAATTAGCTACACTTCGCCCTGTCGTATGAAAACAAAGAGCAAGAGTTTATTTTTAGACTGATATGTATTCTGATGTCTTTGTGTCTCCTGTGCTTGCTCTGTTTCCCCTCCCACACACTCCTTGTTTGTTTGTCAGCTTGGCTTCTCGTCTCTTTACCCACCCCTTCAGCAAAGTGTTTGATTCTGGGGTCGTTAAATGAGACACTAATTAATATAGACAACGGGGAAACTTTTTTTATTCCGTGCATGTCCTGATTCTTTTCACTCTGCGTGATGGTTGTTCAGAGGTGCGGCAGGAGAAGCTCTGGCTCTGTCTCTGGCAGGCCTGCTTCATTAAAACAGACGGAAGCCCGTAATGTTTCAATCCGACCAGGAGAGCACTCAGGCTGGTTAAAATCAAATGGCTCTCACTTAGTGGTTAATGTTTTTTAATGTTAAAACAACCTGGCTTTGACAAGGGCTCAATGCATGCAATGTAGTGAAGAAAATATCATTTTTGTATTAAATTTTTCAATTCTACTTAGAAGTTTCTGTCATCAATTATTTAAATAATTAAATCCTTTTCAGCTACAGCAAACGTGTATCTCTAATGTACAAGGCAAGCACGGATATCCTTTAACAATAAATTACAATAACAGCTTGTTACATATGCCTCACTAGACTTGTTTTGAAGTTTTCTTAAGTGTGTTCAGATTTTAAAAAGTGTTTTTAGGAAAACTATTATAATAGAACAATTATCATGAAACACTGGAGTTTTCACCCTCATTACAAACTCAACTCCATGTACATGATGCTTCCCCAATGCTGTTTCTGAAAGCAGGAAAAAGGTGTAAGTACAGTGTTCAGACTGTAGCATGTTGGATGAACAAATTACTGCAGAGCATTACACACTGATTCAGATTTGATTGCCTTTGACTGAATCTTAAAACTAGATGTTACCCTTAAATATCAAGGAATGGAGAGAGTAAAGGGTAAAGAGCATTTTGGTAGAAGGGAAGGATTTACATAACTTTACTTAAAGGGGAGTCAAGCGTTGACTCCT
This sequence comes from Notoglanidium maculatum, assembly GCA_030068355.1. Classification (NCBI taxonomy): domain Eukaryota; kingdom Metazoa; phylum Chordata; class Actinopteri; order Siluriformes; family Auchenoglanididae; genus Notoglanidium; species Notoglanidium maculatum. The sequence goes on from JAQQZX010000011.1 coordinate 13,167,299, forward strand.
TTTCATACAGAGCAGCCCAATTTATTTTCTCTGCTCCAAATATGATTAGACATCATAGATATGACATTAGATATGAAATGGACCCAGACTTCAGGCTTGGTCAAAGACACCGATGTCATTGGGCTCATAACAAAATGGCCTGCTGCCAGAATTTGCATAAGATTAGTATAACAGGATTCTGTCCACAAATGTACTTACTTGGTGCCAGTTGAAATCAATTTTTAATGAAAATATATAAAATCTATATTACATTCAATTAGTTATTATCTTAAGCATGGGATGCTCCAATGCAAGAAAAAAAGTTAAGAAATGTCTTAGACTCTGTGAGATGTGCTTGAAATACTAATTTTTAATATTTTTTTCTCAACAAGCAAATTATTTAGATTTTTTTAAAGCTGTTGAAATTTCTGTTTAAGTATAGCATTAAGTATTTCAAATAGCAGACAGATACCCTTTTGTAGTGCATATACATTTTGGATGAATCTTCTCAACCATCTTTTCAATCAACTTACTTTTATTCTTACTAATTTACAATTTACTAACTTCTCTTTCTTCTCACTAGTTTCAATTCTAAATTGTTAAATAATTTCAAAGTGTATATACACTATATGGCCAAAAGTATGTGGACACCTGACGATCACATGCATGATCTTGTTGGACATACCATTCCAAATCATCCCATTCCCACTCATTTCTTTCATTTCTTTCACAGTTCTTGTGCTAATGTTGCTTCCAAGAACAAGATATGATTTGTGTGTGTGTACTGTATAATATTCAGGAACACACAGTTGTGCTTGAAAGTTTGTGAACCCTTTAGAATTTTCTATATTTCTGCATAAATATGACCTAAAACATCATCAG
>JAQQZX010000011.1:13191218-13201560 GCA_030068355.1 Notoglanidium maculatum
AACCCTGGCCGATGGGTCCACCGTCTATAGTGTGGAGACGTACTGGGTTGTGGAGTGTAGTCAAAGGTATCTTCATGAGGAGTGCTGTAGTTCGGTCGATGAAGTTACCAGCCGATCCAGAGTCGATCATGGCTGAAAGAGTATAAACCTGATCTGAGTAGATGATCTGAGCTTGTAACACATAGGGGGGAAAGGGGATGTAAGGCATGGTACTCACCGCAGAGAATTTAGAGGGATTGGTAGCTCCTGGGCTAAGGCAACGCTGTGGAGTGGCTCCCCGTGTAACACAGTCAGCGATAATATGTCCAGCACTCCCACAATAATAGCATAGATGCCCCTTCCTCCTCCTCTCTCTTTCCTCTGCCATGAGTTTAGCGTGTCCCAACTGCATGGGTTCTGGGTGATTCGGAACGAGACCAGTAGGCGCTGTAGATGCTCGTCGGGTGCGGCGATCAAGAAGTAGATTATCTAGCTTTATAGTGATGTCGATAAGGGAATCCAGGGTTTTACCTTCATCACGACAAGCCAGTTCGGTGAGTATGTGCTGATTGAGTACTTGGCGATATACGGTTTTCAGGGCACTTTCATTCCAGCCGCTTTCAGCCGCTAATGTACGAAACTCAAGGGCGTACTCCACCACTCGGCGAGGACCCTGTGTAAGGGCTAACAGCCTTTCCCCGACTTCCTTTCCCTCGGGTGCGTGATCGAACACTCTCCGGAACAAAAACACAAAGTTATCATAGGTAGACACAGATTCACCTCCTCTCTCCCAAACAGCTTGTGCCCATGTTAGCGCTCCGCCCGTGAGGCTAGTAAGAAAAAACGTCACCTTATCATGCTCGGAGAGAGCGCCTTGTGATTTGAGGTACAGCTGACACTGCAGGAGAAATCTGCGGCATCGGGCTGGATCTCCGTCGTATTTCTCCGGTTTGGTGAGTAGGAGCCTAGGCGTGGAGTGTGGTGAATCGATGGCAGCGAGTTGTTGCGAAACCTGCAACAGCCCGGAAAATAGCTGTTGAAGCTGTGTTGTCATCTCGCGCATGCGTTGGTCTTGGTCGCCGAGAAAGCAGCCCTGAGCTGCGAGAGAGTCACGAAGCGCAAACGGATCCGCTGCATCCATGTCGGCGAAGCAATCTGTCATGCAATACCCACTGGGGAGGACGCAAGTGCAGATCCGTATAAAACAGGCAGAAGTATCAAAACAGTATTCCAAGAACGTAGACAGGCAGGAAGAGGTCGATCGATCAGACAAACAGTATAACGTAGGGCAGGCAGTACTCGTAAACAGGAAACAAAGGTACAGATCAAAAACCAGAGAAGAACTAACTGCAGCTGCAGCCAATTAGAACTCTGGGGAATGGGATCTTGTGCCTGAGTGTTCATGGGAGTCTGAGTTCTCCTCTGAGGGAGGCCTGACACCTCAACACTGTCCACTCACAAAGTTTTGATGCAAATACATTTGAAAGCAGATGATTGCTGTTACTGCATGATCAACATTTCTGGTGTGTAATCGTGATATTGGCAATGTGGGAGTTAGCCAGATCTAGCTTATCTTGTGTGTTAGCAAGCAAATAAGCACCCTAGAAATGAGCAAAAGAGAACAACTGGACATTTTTCAGGCTTTTTGAAGTTGTATGTGCGTCCTCTGGAACCTAGACATTAAAGGAGGTGGGCAGTTCTTTTGCGTACTATGAAATATAATCTTGTCGGTGCCACTGGCATGAAGTCTACCTGAATACAATTATGTTTAAAGGCGGGTCATACTATGAAAGAAGGTTAGTGGCTCCTTTTTTACAGGTATATTTATATGCCACATCTGTGATTGATCTTTATTGCAAGTCAAGTGTGCAAATTTTATTCTTTTTTATATTTTCACATCCACCAGTGGCCAAAAGTTTGTGTTCACCTGATCATTACAAACATATGTGGTTCTTCCCCAAACTGTTGCCACAAAGTTTGAAGCACACAACTGTACAGAATTTCTTTGTATATTGTAGCATCACAATTTCCTTTCACTGGCATGAAGTAGTCTAGCCCAACTATGTTTCAGGATGACAATGCCCCTGTGCACAAAGTGAGCTCCATGAAGACATGATTTGCTTAGGATTGTGTGGAAGATCCCAACCTCACAAAGTCCTAACCTCAGTAGTTTTCCCAGAGTTAAAAATGTTTTCCTCAAAAATATTTTTTGCTCTATTTTGAGTGTACAGAGTAAATTGAGTTAGTAGATAGATAGATAGATATATAGATAGATATATATATAGATAGATAGATAGATAGATAGATAAATCTTTATTGTCATTGTCACTTTTACAAGGAACGACTAAATTAAATGTGCAGTCGACTCATTGTAAGGAATAAAATTAAAAAACTAGAAAAGAGAAGAAATAACAAAAGTGAAAAATAAAAATACTTTGCAGATATATACAAATTGCACTGGTTATGTATATATATTGCACTGGTTATCCATACAATTGGCCTAAAGTCTGTATTGCACATTAAGTGAACATTATGTGAAGTGGTTACTGTGTGTTCAGAGCCATGTTTGCTCTTGGGTAAAAACTATTCCTAAAGCGGTTTGTCCTGGTTTTCATTGCTCTGTATCTCTTGCCTGATGGCAAAAGCTGGAAGACGCAATGTCCAGGATGGGATGGGTCCTGTGAAATGTCTATTGCTTTCCTACAGCATCGGGAGGTAGAGCGGGAGCAAAGTTACAGAAACGTACTCTTTTTTAGAGACTGTTATCTGACATAGAATACAATTTTCTTTGGCAAATTTACTGTACACTGAACACCTTTGGGATGAACTGTAGGCAACATCTCCTCACCCAACATCAGTACCCAACATCACTAATGTTCTTGTGGCTGAATGAGCACAAATCCCGACAGCCACTTTCTGAATTCCAGAGAAAAACCTTCCCAGAATAATGGATGTTATTATAACAGCAAAGAGGCATTAACTCTGAAATGTGATGTTCAGAAAGCACATGTGTGTGATTGTCAGATGTCCACAAACCATTTTTTTACATCCAGATTTCACACTGCATATGAGCATAATAACATCATATTGAATATGTTCTGTAAAGCAGCTTAATTCTTCCTATATAGTCAGCAAGATTCCTAAATAGCCTGCAGATATGAAACAATAATTAACAAAGCTAATAAAACCTAATTATGTAGCGAATCACTAAATATATTGATTTTTAAGACACAAATTTCTATTTACAAGCCACAAAACCTAAAAATCATAAAGAGTACACCAGAAGCTTCCAATCAGAAAAAATGTCCTACCTTACTATTTTCTATTTTATTTTCACTTTTTATGTCTATTAATTTCTGTCTGCCTTAGAAGGATGATAGAAGGTTGAGAGACTGGTAAGTGTTTGAGATACAGTGAAGAGTGATGGTAGTGGTGAGGGGGGTATACACACACACAATGGTTAAGTACAAGGGGGTGAAATTGACACACACTCACTTGCACTGATCCATTAGCTAACAGATACCACCAGTGGATAATCACTTATTTACATGTGTTATTATCACTGCAAAATATCTATCCAAGTCATCACAGTTGGAATAAAGTTGCATGGTTTGTGTGTCTATGTGTTCAGAGAGGGGGGTGGTAGCTATCAAAACATTAACCAATTTGTATACATACATACATACATACATAAATGCATACATACATGCATACATATATGGTCTCAAAGGCATTAAGAAGGCAAGAAATTCCACTAATTAACTATTGACAAGACATACCTATTAATTCAAAAGCATTTTGGGTGATTTTGATCATGAAGCTGGTTAAGATAATGCCAATAGTGTGCGAAGCTGTCATCAAGGTAAACACTGGCTACTTTGAAGAATCTAAAATGAATGAAACACTATATATATATATATATATATATAAAATATATAACTATATAAAATATATAACTATACTCAACTTGGAAAACTGCAACCCCTTGGCAATCTTGGCAACACTACAGGTAATGGTAATGACGAACAGCCCCTGGAAGACATGACACCACATAGCAGTCTGCCCCCAGTAATGACCGAAGCAGCTGCTAAGCTGAAGATGAAGATTGCGGCCCAACTAAATACAGTCGACTCTCGGGTCCGACTTCCTCGGTTAACTGCCAAAACTTCCTCAGAGGAGATGCTTACAGATGTTAACAGTGCGCTGCTCAATAAATCCACCAACACCATCACTGAAACTAATAACCTCATATATGCCACAGCCACAGTAATTCTGGAGCTACTTGGTTATAAAATCAAGATCAAGTATGTAGCGTGCCCACCATGGAGAAGAAGGTTGGAAGCCAAGATCAGGGGAGCCTGGAGGCACATCAGCTGGCTCACAGAAGTGAAGAAAGGAGTCATAAGAGACAGGTCCTGGCTCATGAAAAAGTACAGCAAGATGTCCATAAGTGAGGCTCTGGAGACTGCCAAACAAAGACTCACAGCTCTGGCCACAAGACTGAAGATATACACCATGGAAGCAGAGGCCAAAAGAATAAATGTCCTGTTCTCCAAAGAACCACCTAGGGTGTATTCACAGTTGCAAGGGAACAACAGCAGAGGAAGATTAGATCCACCCAGAGCTGAAACTGAGAAATACTGGAAGGACATATGGGAGAAGGAGGCCTAAGAGCAGAAGACCTAAGAGCATACCACAGAGATCTCCCAAAACAAGAACCAGTCACCAAGGCAATGAGTCTCAAGCATGAAGAACTGGACAGCACCTGAACCTGACATGATACACAACCACTGGCTCAAGAAACTAACAGCACTCCATGACCGCCTTGCAGCACAAATGAGTGAGCTGCTAACAATGGGCACTCACCCAGACTGGCTAAAAAAAAGGGTAGGACAAGCCTGATCATGAAAGATCCACAGAAGGGCAATTTTTGTCTGTGTTGGCCCTGTGGCTAGGCAGAACATGAGTCAATACATGAGCAAAGCTCAGAAAGTTATTGTAACCAACACCAATCCAAATCATCAGCTACTGGTAGATTGAGCAATCACCCAAGACCAGGCAGACCAACCTGAACACAGCCTGGCTTGGCTACAAGAAGGCCTATGATTTGATGCCCCACACGTAGATACTGGAATGCTCGGCACTATACAAGGCTAACAAGGCACTGATAAGCTTCATCAAGAGCTCAATGCGCCTGTGGAAGACAACACTTGAAGCCAATTCCAAGGCCATCTGAAGTCCAGCTCCCTGAGACTATATGAACAATGGACAGAAGGGGGATGAAGAATAGTGAGTGTCAGAACCACTATCCAGAATGCAACAAGGAACATCCGTGAATACATCAAGAAGATTGCCCCCCAAGATGAACTGATCAAAGAGTGTCTCAGGCAGCAGAAGACAGAAGATGATGAGGTGGATGAGAAAGCATCATGGAAGACCAAGCCCCTCCATAGAATGTACCACCGGCAGATAGAGGAAGTGGTGACATCAGGAAATCCTATCAGTGGCTAGAAAAAGCAGGCCTGAAGGACAGCCCAGAGGCTCTGATTATGGCAGCACAAGAACAGACCCTAAGCACCAGATCTGTAGAGGCAGGGGTCTAGCACACTAGGCAGGACCCAAGGTGCAGGCTGTGCAAAGATGCCACTGAGACAGTCCAGCACATAATAGCTGGGTGCAAGATGCAAGTTGGAACAGCATATAGTGAAAGGCATAATCATGTGGTGGGGATAGTGTACAGAATAATCTGTGCCATGTATGGGCTAGAAGTTCCCAAGTCCCAATGGGAGACACCACCGAAAGTGGTTGAGAACAACAGGGCTAAGATCCTGTGGGACTTCAAGTTCTGAACAGATAAGCAGCTGCTGGTCAACCAACCAGACGTGGTGGTGGTTGATAAGGAGCAGAAAACAGCAGTAGTGATAGATGTGGCAATCTCAGCTGACAGTAACATCAGGAAGAAGAAGCATTTGAAGATCGAAAAGTACCAAGGCCTGAAGGAACAACTGGAACAGATGTGGAAGGTGAAGTCCAAGTGGTTCCAATAGTAATAGGAACATTAGGGGCTGTGACTCCCAAACTCGGAGAGTGCTCCAGAGGTTCCAGGCACAACAACAGAGATCTCTGTCCAGAAATGTGCAGTTTTAGGAATAGCTAAGGTACTGCACAGAACCCCTAACTCCCAGTCTCCCAGAAAAAGGTTGTGGAAGACCTATATATATATATATATATATATATATATATATATATATATATATATAAAAGACCAGAGCCTTGTTTGCCCTGTTTGCAGTCTCCAGTATGCCTTTTATAAAACTCCAAATGAGTTTTATTATGGCTTTTTTCAATAATGGCTTTCTTCTCACCACTCCTCTATATATCCCAGCATTGTGGATTGTGTGCACTATGGTTTTCCTATGAATAGCTTCTCCCATCTGAACTGTGGATCTCTCCAGCTCCTTGGGACTTACCCTTGGCCTGTTGGTTGCTTCACTGACTACCTAGATTTACCCAGTCCTTACCCAGTCACTGACTTTTGCTGGACAGCCTTCTTTAGGCAATTGCAGTTGTGATATGTTCCTTCCTTTTTATTTATGGATTAAATGCTGCACACATGCTGTTCAATGTTTGGGGCATTTATTTTTTATAACCAAACCCCTAACTTTGTCCTGGACCTGTTTTGATTGCTTTGATTTTTGTGATGCTGTTTGTAGATGTAGATTCTCTAACAAACACTTCCAGGAACAGGTTACTTTAAGAACTTGTGACACTTTAAGGTAGACCTCATTCAACTAATTATGTTACTTCTGATGGCAAGTGGTTGAACTATGTCAAATCTAGGGGTTTCACAGCAACTCGGGAGAATAAAATTTTTTTATTTGTAAAAAAAAAAAAGGATTGTATTTATTATAATTTAATAATATCATTGCTGTATTTATTGATTTTCACACTCCTCAATATTACGTGCTATTTAGTTAAAAATAAATAAATAAATTAAAAACATCTATTTAACTTTTAGAAATAAAGATTTTAAAAAATCTTTTATAAAAGTAAATACATAAAAAAACATTACAGTTGTGGTCAGAAGTTTGCATACGCTCATCAAGTAAATCACCTTTCTTCAAAACTTGCGCACCATTTTTTTTTTCAATTAAAGATGTATGTTGTACAATCTTTCTGCCACAAAAAGAACAGTTCAAAGAAGTCACTTAAAGCCCAAAACTGCCATGAGATTCATGTCCATGATGACTGAATGTAAACTTCTGACAGCAATTTAGAACAGTAATTCAAAACAGTAATTCAATAAATACATAAAAATCTGTACAGAAATTGCAGCTGTTTGCAGCTCAATGTAATATTTCTACTGTAATGTAATGTAAAATTAAAGGGTTTTTTAGGGTTCTGAAAAATCTGCACAAGAATCCATTTTCATTCAACAATCCTTTTAAGACAAAGATGCATAATGTAAAATGCATTCAGCTAGGAATCTAATAATATATGCATATGACCATAGTGTACACTTTACTGTGTAAGATTTAAGATGCCTTTATTTTTCACTCTCCCACAATGCTTTGCACAGCTGGAAACAGTCAGCAGAAAGCAGGTTTTATAGTCTAATCAGATCAGAGTGCCTAAGATGAAATGTGTGCAAAGAATGAGTGGATCTTTCCTCTTATGATCATAAATGCAAATGGTGAATCAATTATGCTCTAAGTGCATAGCAATTCATAATTCCTGAGCCATTATTAATATGCTATAAAAACCCAGTGTGCATATTTTCTGTGTCATTAGGATGTAATACATTAATGAATTAGAATGATTAAAATGGCACAATATTATAGGGCTGGAGTGGCAGTTAATTACTGATATAAATGTAAAATGACTTCCAACTATTGGGGAATTAATTTAATTATACAAAATCCAGCATTACTTATCACTAATTGCATGCATGTAATTGTGGGTAATTGTGATGTATTATTGTTACAAATAATACTGATGAAAAATACTGATGATGAGGTTAATATACTGAGATGCAACTGACAGTATGTAATGTAATGTAGTGCTTACATTTGCATCATCAAATTATGTGAGCTATTAAGCATTTAATTAATCAAATGGTTTTTATTAGTAAGAGAAATTCATGTTGTTAGAACCAAACCTTTAGGACACACGTTTAACAGTAATTTATCAAAACAATGTAGGAATATAATTTTCTTTGAGTTTAAGGTTTGTTATTTAAAATAATATACCATGTGGCCTATTTACAGTGCTGTTATGTCTAGAAAAATATACATACTTGAAATTAATAATCAGTTATATTGCTGTATATTAACATTCATGGTATAACACTCTGACCATAATCATACTGGTTTGCTGTCATACTGCTATTAGCAGAGCTTGTGCCATGTACCAGATTGCCATACTGATTCAGAATGAAAGATTTATGAACATCAGAGAATCAGATCTTCATGTAGCATATAACACGTACTGTACTGATCTCAGAATAAAAAATATTTATGCAAAGAAAAACAGAACAAATGGCCACAGACAAGAAGGAATTTTAATTAAATATTGTGAAAGTTGAAAAGTTATCTTACAGTTCAAAGTTAATTAGAAAATGATCATTTTTACAGTAGCTTTAATTTTATATCATTTCCCTCCCTAGCAATATGTAACCGTACACACGTAGTGTCCAGTTTATAACAAGTTTTGGGAACCAAAGTTTCAAATAATTTGAAATTGGGTTTGAGTGTTGATTGATAAGGTATCTTCCTCCATGATGAATAATGAATGCTATGCCTTGGAAGAATGTTTAAAAAATAAATAAATAAATAGAAAAATCTATGGCGTGTTTACTGGAAAGAAACCAGTTCAGAAGATCACATGGTTCTGATAGTATTATATGTGAAAAAAATGGCAATTCAGGAATTTTACAAATACATCAGTAACACATCAGACTTCTATGGGATATTGTGCTATTTTGAACACCCTTACAATCAAACCCTTGCCAAGCCACTTTTTCACTTTTTGACAACCTACCCAGCAAAATCAACATCAACGCACTGGAGGTGAGCCTCTGCATTGTTAAGGCATTTTAACTGCTGGTGGATGTGAGAAAACTTTGAACATGGACATGAATAATTAAAAAGAAAATGATATTGAACACAATGTGCATACAACAACATCTCAGAAATGTGAAGCAAAGCAAAAATAAAGTATACATATTTATATTCAGGTGATATACTGAGTGAATAAAGTCCAAGAATCTAATATTTCACAAGTTTTACCACATGATACAAAAACCTAACAAAAGTTAGGACAAACTTTCAAAAAAAGAAAAAGACAAAATTTCATTAACTTACAAATGGTATAAAAATAAACCCTTGGCCTCATGTGGATGGGATTAACAATATGAGTGTTATCCTAAACTGATGTAAGACACTAAATCACAATGTATGGACAAAAATGTGGGCAACTGTAAAAAAAAAAAAGAAAGAAAAACAAAACAAAACAAAAAAAATTGCACATCATAGCATAACAAACATTAATAAAGATCAAAAGCGATGTATAAAATCTAAGTTATATGTACATTATGCTAGATGGGTATTTTACATAATCCATTTTGATAAAATCTTGATGTTCCATGAGATCGGATGTATAAGTGAAAGTAGTTGTGTAAAGCTGCCTTCTTTCTGATGTATAAATATATATCAAACAATAACTTTGGCAAAGTAAAAGAGAAAATCTAGCAAAACAAATCTGCATACTTAGTAATTTGTACAAAGACATGTAAAAAAAAAAAAAAAAAATATAGCAATAATTGTGATATCCTATGATTAGTAAGAGGGGCCTGTTACTTTCACAGTGCTCAAGCTGTTCTTTTCTTAATTCCCGATAATTCATCCCTCCCCTCTGATGCATCTTTAGGCCAATCAGGTAAACACCTGTGCTAATTAGAAACAGTGTAGGTCCAACATTTACCCATTAAATCAGCTAACATTAACGCTAACCTTTCCCCTCACATTCTCACATTCAAATAATCATTTCTATACTCAGGGTATAATGGACTCTACAAGTGAAAAACCAAATAAGATCACAGTATCTTCACAAAAAATCTGAGGAAAATAACAATCCTTTAATCTAAAATGGCAAAACCACAAAAGCACATTCCTTCATAAACATTTTGTAAATGGTGGCAATAAACAATTCAAACATTTTGAGTGTGTGTATTCCTCTGGGCTGTGTGTATTAGCTTTATGCATTATAAACTGTTTTATTGGCGTTTTTGTCCATCCATCCATCCATCCATTATCTATACCGCTTTATCCATCTGGGTCGCGGGGAAGCTGGAGCCAATCCCAGC
>JAQQZX010000011.1:13218184-13242406 GCA_030068355.1 Notoglanidium maculatum
CACACACACACACACACACACACACACACACACACACACACACACACACACACACACACACACACACACACCTGGAGCAAATCAACCATAACAAACTTCTTGTAGTGTTTTCATGTACTTTTTCCTGGAATCTCACAATTCATCTTTGTCAAACTGAGAACAAATAAACAAAGGGAGATACCGGTGTGAACCCCCTGAAAAAGTCTACACTGATGAGTCATTTATTGATGTGAGACTGAGGTAAATTTTCCTGCACAATGAAAACACAAATGTAACAGATTAGTAACAGAATATGAAACACACATTGCTTAATCCCCTTAGCCTGAACCGTGTGAGAAATATTTGACATGTATTTGATCACTTGTTGTGCATTTTGTGTATTTTTAATTACATGACTTATTAAGATTGTGTTTATTTCATGTCTTTTGTAGATTTTCTTACTAATTACTTCCTGTATTTTAATGTAGAGCTCCTTTGGATTATATTGAATTATATTGGGTATATTGCCATGACTTACATTTGTCTGTCACACACACACACACACACACACACACACACACACACACACACACACACACACACACACACACACACACACACAGTCACTAATCACCACACTACACAAACACAAAGCTGAGTCATTTATTGCAATTAGTCACATTAGTCAATGAGCTCACCTACAAATGTGGATGTATTTACTCTTATTAACTGTTTGTGCTTGTGTCTCTGTTTGTTTATGAGTGTTTCATTCCTCAGGAAACTCTCTCAGATGGAAGATTAAATGTTAAGACACACATACTCATGCATGCATTCAAAAAGAAGTGCTGCAGAAGTTGCACACCAAACTAAGGAGAAAATCTTACACTGCTCTACACTGCTCCAGCTGCACTGCACATAAGCTTTAACATCTCTGGCTGACACACACATCAGCACACAAGGCACACCATGGATGATGCAGCAATGATGTAACTCTCCTTGTGCTTCAGCAACAGCTGCTAATGACTCAAGAACAGCAATCATTCCTGCCCAATTCTTATCTACAAGCCCACAGTGACATCAGAGCGAGGAGTCAGCCATCTTAGTGTTTTTATAATGTACAATTCTCACTCTGATGTAAGCTCCTCATCGTGAATCGGGAATAATCTGGAAATAAACTTGAAGCCAACAGTCACAAAAAAGCACCATATGTAGACACAAGATCATGACTGTTCTCTCAACATCGCTTCTCAATAAACATGTTTCTATTTTGTCAACAATGCTCTTAATGATCATGAAGAGTTACCAACACTACTGTGTACTGGTATAATGTGTTACTGCAACAGGGTCAATATCTCTACTACCATGAACTATTTTATTCCAAATTTAATCAATTAAATTGAGGTAATTTGTTTAAAACTAACACCAATCCAGTTTTAACTGCTTGAGAAATTCTTTTTTGATATGGAAAAATATTCAAATAACCTGTTTACACACTATTTGAATCTTTGTTTGTTAGACTCTTAGATTCATTTGAATCATAACATGTGCACTTTTAACACAGGCTGGTTAATGTTGTCTATTCATGACAAGAACTTGATAGTGATTGTTGATAGTCAGTCAGTCTTGTGTTTCCATACTTTACAGTCATTACTGTTGTCAATAAATGCACACCAACAATAAAGAGGAAAAATTAGACAGAATATGCTTTGAAAATATAGAATTTAACAGGTTTTGCTGGTGGACTCAGACACCTGGATCCTTTATCAGCTGACACAATAGAGTGTTGTGAAAACATTCTGATACTCTGATATGCATGTGTAATAGCATTGGTACTGATGCTGCAAGTCAGAATGTAACAAACACACCGTACCTTTGGCAAGCGCTCTGGGTCTCCAGGATGCCGAGGGATAACCTTCTGTAGCCGCTGGAAGCCATAATCAATGGTGGGCTCATTTAAAGCTGAAAAACAGACACCATTAATCCTACACCATTATTCTGTTGATGACTGGTCATACTGTTAAATGACTGATTGCTGATTATAGATATTTCTTCATTGGTCCCTAATAAAGTAACTGCCAGGGCATACCAGTTACAAGTCAAAAATCAATAAATCATTAAAGTTGTTCATAAAATTATAACAAGGGGAAATGGAAGAAAATCACACTTCAGGAAAATCATGACAGGTTGAACACCATAGAAAGTGCCAGGGAAATATACAATTGTTCTAATGGAAGCCATTGCATTTCTCCATGATTACCTGCATTTATTCTGCCCTAAGTGTATGAAGCAGGTACAAAATGGCAATCTTGGGATTTGAAAGATGGTGCATTTTGGTATAGCAATTACTGCACATGGAGTCTTTATGTTGTCAGAAACATGAAAGTGCATCAGTCATCTAAAAGAATATGAAGACTGGGAGAAAGATGTACAAGCTGTCTCACAAAAGTTGGTTCAATAACAGAAAGAAAATGGAGCGGAAAAAATATATGGCAGTGCTTTGTTTTCAAAAAGATACTGTTTAAAAGCAGTTTTCAGATATTTCACAGACATTTTGAGAAATATCTTTTAAAATAAGAAACTGCAGGCACTAGTTATGCTGATCTAGTATCAGTCTTTGGCTGTTCTATATTTCTTTAAATCATGTGGTCCAAAGCATAGACTGACCTAGGAACTCTAGATCATGAACTCTTTCATTTATAGTATATACATGGCTTTAGAAGAACCTTTTCCCACCACTTTGTGAAGCAGGAGTTTTAGAATGCGGAGAAAAGAGGAAGAGAAAACCAAAAGGTGGTTTGGATGGTGCGAGTGTGAGGGAGTGTTAGGGGTTGATGGGTCACAGAGAGAAAGTGGAGTTGGGTGCTTTCCTGTCAGTTGGAGCAGATGGTCACTGTTCAGTGAATTTTAATAAAGTTATAATGACATTAGTATGTCGTCCAATATGAGGGGATACTTAAGAAACTTAAGTAGATGTTCTTCAGGATGTTCAGTGAACTGAAATGTGTTCCTGTATTTGAACATTTACATACTTATAAAACTGCACAAATTACTTGGGGGGAAGGGTATGAAAAAGGACGTTAACAAATATGTGAAAAGCTGTTGAACAAATAGAATATAATTTTATACGTGAAGAAAAAAAAATAACAGTTGTTAATGAAATGTGAATGTGTAAATCAATGGTGCACAAATGATCATCAATGTGTGAGTGTGTGAAAGAATAAGAAAAGTTTTGCATTTCCAAGTGTGATGGTGGCAGTTGATTGTCTCCACTTTTTTGTGTAAACTCCTGTTTGCAAGTGAGGAATTTTAGCCCGTCTTACTGTTCAAGTGACTGTTCAAGCAGTGCAGGGTCCAACCAAGAAGACAGTTTGAAAAAAACAAATCAGGACCAAAATAGAAAATAAAATAAAAATTAGTTAAACTGCTGTTAGCTTGCTTCCTTGCAAGTTTAGTTAGCTACTAAATGTCACAGAGCTAATGCTGGTGTGGTATTTAAGTATTGAGTGTAGTGGCCCCAATGAAGTGTCTCAGTAATTCTATTTGCTCAACAATTAACAACAAGAAAATGCCCACATTAGTCTTCAGGTAAGGCCGACATATTACCAACATAACACAGTATATCTGAGACAACATTATATGTCTGAGAATAACTGCACAAGAAACATGAGTTTTATGCTGAATGTCTGCTGGATATCAAATAAACATTCACTTACTGAAATAAATAAAATTAATTATTAGATATCAGTACATTCTAAGATCACATTTCAAGTTCAAGTAGTAAAATAACATCTCTAACACTGAAAACAATACATCAAGTTTTACAGAATGCCCCAAGCCTTTCTTAGAAAAGAAAGAACCTTTACTCTCCTTTCATACACACACACAGACACACACACACATACACACACACACACACACAGATGAGTCATAAGTAAATCCACTGATATAATTTTTGCATAATCTTTAGGCGTACAAAATAATCTTCATTAATCAGTCATTTATTAATGATGTCCTATACACTGAGGCAATGGACATAAACTGCTATGCCTAGTCTTATACATTTACTTGTTTGACAAGCAGAAATAAATGTCAAAGCACATACACGAACTAAATATTTGCCCCTGTACCCTCTAACTAAAATGGGGAAGTGGGACTGTTGTTGGCCTAAATTTTCACTATAGCCAGTAGAATATATTCGACATGTAAAATAAGTTCTAACCACACCATGAGTATTTATAACTTGGCGTAGCTCTTCTTTTGCAAACTGTTTTATTGTTTTCTTCAAACTCCCACATGGCTTCAGTTTGCTGTTGGATGCTGGATTATTGTTCTCCCTGGGCATTCACAACAGTTAACTGCTCCAAAATAGCACTGGGGCCAAGTTAGAGATGTTTTGCTACATGCTAACTTCTCACTGCTAAATGTGACTTTATATGCATTAGCTGAGCAAGCATTAGTGCTAATACATTGTAGCGGCACTATAAGGGCGCAAAAATATTTCAGTAGTTATCAGTCCTGATGGAAGTCAAAAAGCAGAGATGTGATAGATAGTGTAGCAAGGTCAATACTTTTTCTCTACCTTTCCTTGAATTCTGAAATAATTAATAGTTATTAATACACACCTCAGATTCATACATACATTTCTAAATAGTTATTTCTGATGGGGAATTGAGGACAACTTATGAATGGAAGTTTGGAATGCAACTCAACAGGGCTTAGCTAGCAACTGAATGAGCATGATGTGGATCTGGAGCCTATTCCAGGAACACTAACCGTGAAATGGAAATACATCCTCGATGTGACAGCAGTCCATGACAAGGCAACATTCACTTATACAATCACACTTAGTGCCATTTTAGAGTGGCCAATCCACCTACTAACTCATTTTGGAAGCGGAACAAAACTGGATAACCCAGAGGAAATCCAGCCAGAAACTCCACTCAGACAATAAGTGAGCTCAGGATTAAACCCAGGACCTTGGAGCTACGATGTGGCAATGCTACCTGCTGCACCACCATGCCACCCTGACTGTCACAGCAAGAACAAGGGCTCCACAGCACATTATCTATTTTCCCTGGTTCACAGCTATACACCTTCAGGAGAATTCAGATCTTCCACTTCAGTGTGCTTGCCATGTGTTTCCACTGACGTCTAAACATGCTTGTAGAGCAAACTCTCTCTGCTTCATAATTGTGACTCCTCAGAGGGGGATCAGGCTTCCTTCTTCACTCCAAATCTTTCTTTTCAGGCAGTATGTAGGATAATGACTCACTTTGCACTTGCATTATTGTCATTTGTATTACTTATTTCTTTTT
The DNA here is from genome assembly GCA_030068355.1 of Notoglanidium maculatum. NCBI lineage: Eukaryota > Metazoa > Chordata > Actinopteri > Siluriformes > Auchenoglanididae > Notoglanidium > Notoglanidium maculatum. The sequence continues at coordinate 13,223,479 of JAQQZX010000011.1, forward strand.
TAATTCATTGTATGATTAATTATGCATTTAGGGTTAAAATTACTGCTTGCCTTTTAGATTGCTTATGTGTGTAGGTGACTCTAGCACTTCTACAAGCTAGCATTTGTTGCATGTTTTTTTAATTATTGAATTGTTGCAGATTAGCTAGATGCTTTGTATCACTGTATATTCAACTTTTAGCATGTTTTGTAAGTCAATCTGCATCAGAGCATCTGCTAAATCACTAAATGTAAAAACATAAATGCTCTCTGCTTATTAACTGGAGTAGAACTCCAAAGACAGTTTGCATTCATAAGATGTATAAGGGAATGTGTTAATTGAGGCTATTAGACTAAATTTGCTGTGGATTTGGTCATTATCAGGTTGTTAAAGTTTCACAAAAAAGCATGGCCTTCATAGACTGTTTCAATGGAATAAAATTGCAAAAATCTCCAGTACAAAAATATTGGCTGGTGTCAAGGAAAATGTCAAATTGATATGACAGGAATTACCTCAGCAATGAATTAATGAGCAAATAGGTTCCATCTCTCTCTCTCTCTCTCTCTCTCTGACCACATTGTGAGGGATCTCTTGCAATCAGACAAATCAATGCTCATTGAAATTTCATGAGGACAGATGCATGCCTCATCATATTTCACAATAATGACCCAGAGAGGAGGATGGCCTGAGCTTTGGAGGGTGGCTGGATGAGGAAGGGGAAGGGGAGAATCAAGAAGAAGGAGAAGGTGGCCATGATTGGTCAGAATAAAAAGTGAGTATATGGTTATACGTTACCTAAAGCTATCAGCTATTATTGCACAGGAGTATATCTTAGAGCATAATATAAATATCAAGGATAATAATACATTACAGTAACCTAAAGTATGAGATGAAAGAATGGTACTAATGCTCATGATATGACTACAGCCTCCTCACTGGGCCACGGACTTGATTTAAATGCCATATTTAGAAGGGCAGATCTTGCTAGTTTAATTTAAAGATAATATTTTCAGCACCCCTAGAAGACTATTCCTCATGACATCACACAATACCAATAAAATGTTTTTACCTCCTCCCAATTGTTGGCTTCACATAGCCTGTCATAGTGTTGCAGTAATGAACACGGGAGTGTATAGCAATCTCCTCAGCTTTGTTTTTTCCCTCCTCCAGGTGTGATCTGAACGTGAGGGCTCTGGGGGATCGATTCTTGCAGCAGGGCAGCGTTCGATACCTCTGAATTATTGCTTCATTCTTCCTTCCTTATTATAGATGAGTTATTTTCCCCAAGCAACCCCAGTTTAGGATCAATAAAGAATCTTGTCTTATTCGCAAACTTATTCTTATATCTTACCTCCCCTTCTCCCTTACTCTTTGTTATCCTTAAGATGTACGGTTGACATTTGAGATTTGTGTGGTGGGAAGGGGAGGGTGGTGTGTGCGTGCTCAGAAATATACAGTAATTAAAGGAAAAATACACCCCGGCTGAACTTACAGGGGTGCATGCACTTCCTCATTTGGCATTTCTACTTATATAAAATAAATCCAATGATGATAAATGATTACATATGTCTGCATTGTCAATCTGAGGTCATGAAGAGCCACATCCCTACACAAATTTGTGCATTCCCTCTTTTAAGACACCAAATCCAGCCCATGAAGACCTTGATAATTAACTGATAGATTGAATCCTGTCTGCTAAATGAGGTAGGATTTATCATTTCCTAAATGAAATGTGAAAGTTGAAATATAATGGCAGTCTAAGATAATTGTGATGCCACACAATAAGCACATCTCTGCACCACAGTTATATCAAATTATATTGTATAGAGCTAATTCTTTAGAATTCTATCTAAAGATGTAGCATAAACATGGTTTGTCTTGCTAGGTATTGGTTTATTGATTGCTTCTTCACGCTTCCTCTTTACAAACCGCCAGCACTGACACATACTTTCACGAGTGACAGGGCACCTCCACTGTCAATTATAGAAGATTTATTAGGTACTGTGTGCCCTTTGCAACTAAATCAAGGCCAGAGAGGGAAACACTGAAACAAACACAGAAATAAAGACAAAGTGCAGCATTTCTGGTTTCAATGATACTGTATTATTGTGCCTAGGTTATATGCAAAAAAAGTCTGTAGGCTTCTTTAATAAAGACCACAATGCATAACACCCTGAACTCCTATTCACCTGCTCACTGCCTTGTCCATTTATTGTCTTATAATACAATTTTCTACAGTTTGACTCTCACTGTTTATCTTAGTTGACTGATTTTGAAGGTTCCAAAACCTGACATACTACTGGCAGTTTCCAGGTAGCCACAGATTAGCACCTAGCTGGAGCCTGGCAGGAAGCATTCATGGCGCTGACTGTATTGATTTAATTAGACCCGCAGAGCTGCTAGCAAGCTACGCTAATAGCCACTTCTCACACAGTTCAGTAACAGGCTGATTAGTTTTGCCAGCTGTTCACTGAGTACTAGCCAGTACTGGCCAAGGCCAGGTACCATTTTCGCTTTTCCAGCCTCCCAGCACAGGTTTTTACAAAAAAAATAAATCAAAGCATAAAAGGAATATGGGGTTTCAGCTTGCAAAAGATGGCTATTCTGTTTTAGTTTGGTTAGAAGCAATAGTATAAGTTATAGGTTTATGTAGGATTTAATCTTAGCTGAGAATAAGAGCGAAAAAAAAAACATGCTTCTTTTTTTAGTTCACACTTCCCTACAGTTGCATTGGTCAGCACCTTCTATGACTGAGAACACACACACACACACACACACACACACACACACACACACACACGTTTATCTTACTAGCCTATTAAAGCAGCTAATTAATGCTATGCCTGCACCTAAACCTAACCCCAACCTTAACCTTAGTAATGAAAAGGAATACATACATATATAAACACACAAATGCCTAATTTCTAACATTATTTCCATGGATCCAGTATTTAGGAAAAAAAATCTATAAGTGTGGCCTCTGGTTTTGAATCACTTTGAATCTAAGGTGAAAACCCAATGAACTCACCTATAAAAACACTCTGTCAAACAGAGCCCTAGTAATTTGCTAATGAGTTCTGAGGGGTTTGACCTTTGATCTCAATATTTGTGGGCATTACTGGGTGATTTCGGCACATGTTTTGATGCTGCCTCAGGTAGCGATCTCTCGCTCTCACTTTGTGTTTAATGTTTATATAAGTAGTTTATATAGCTGATTTGGGGCAAAGACTGCACTAATTAAAACTGAGCTAATTAATACAGATTTAGTCAAAGAGGAAAAAGCGAGGAAAGAAATGCAGAATGGAAAGATGCAGTTCTACTCGTTATGGAACTATTGAAATTGTTCTGGGACTAGGTCCACTAATTTAGTGTGTGTGCGTGTGTGCGTGTGTGTGTTTGAGTGCGTGTGTGTCTAAAATGAGTGAGGCACTTGTTTTCTTTGTGTTTGTGCACCCATGTGTGTTTGTGTGCAATCCGGAAATCTACACAGATCGTTTCAGTCCTTTTTTCTGCAAATGACTTCAAGATGTAGGCCAATAAAGCACCCACTGTTTGTCTAACTAAACTGTTACACTGTTTACAAGCAGAGCTCGTTACTATCTCCTCATCTAGAGTAATTAAGGTAAAAATATCCTCCATTTTCTGTTAAGTTTTTGGAATATAGGCTCTACATTTCACTTTTCTGTATGTAACGCTGAATGTAAGTGTAATGCAGATAAATGATTACAGACTGTTTAAGTGGAAAGCTATAAAGACTGCTAATAACAAATACATACAGCTCCCATTATTAGCCTAATCTATGGCTGATCAGAAATCAGTATGGCTGCTCAGTTAGAGGGAATTTGGCTCACATCAGACAATAACTAAGAGTCCATATAACAAAAGGCTAAACTGAAACTGACATGAATTACTTCCTTGAAAGGAAGTGGATTGGACTCCTGCAGTGGTGTGTCTGTTTTCACTTACAGTCTAAAGCTCTAGACACATCTTGTCCCTCTTGGGAATCCCTCAAAAGTTTTATGTAAAACCATACAAAATATTGTTTCCCTATGAGATACGGTTTACAGTAGAACCATTTTAAGAAGCTAAACCCCATTAATTTTCCAAACAACCATTTTCCCTAAAAGTGTAGCTCCCTTAATATTTAACGCAGCTGCTCTTCAATAGTCCCCTTTCTCTTATGATAATCACTGGCTGATATTTGTGGTCAGCTGATGTGACTTTGGCATGAGATTGGACAGCTTACCTGTGTAAATGAATCTGCCTGGTGTCCCTTTGCAGAACTGTTTGGACTTGTAGGAAAGCGTGACCTCCACGACACCAGGGATGTGCCGAGGAGGCGTCTGCACCCGGATGGCATGAGGTGTGATGAGCTGATGAAACAGTGAGCGAGTGAGAGAAAGAGAGAGAGCGAGAGAGCGAGAGAGAGAGAGAGAGACAGAGAGAGAGTCAGAGAGATTAGTGTCCCTGACAGGACATTTAGCAGTTTATTCTTACTCCTATTTGTATGATGTTCCAGTTTGATCACTTCAGACTTTATTTTCACAAAGTTTACTTGGTTGCTTATATATTTCATATTGTAAGTACATTTCTGTTTATTAACTGTGCATGCAGCTGTTTACTGCAATTGTCTTGCTTAACTGTTAAACAAGTGTCTATGTGTATTAGGCTCCACAAACAGTAACACTAACAATAAAAAAAAGAAAGAAAGAAATTGTTGGCTAGCATCCAAAATACCAAGAATCATGAAAACAGCAAATAAATATGACTGAAATGTGTATCTGTGTATATTGTGAGTTTGTTTGACATGCTGATCATTATCGGGGGTTTGACAGAGGCTGTTGTTATGTTGGGAAAGGGCACATGGGGTCGGTACTCCTTAGACACCCTAATTAGAAACATGCTGTAGAGTTAAACATGAAATGATCAACTCTAGACATTAACCTTGTTCCCAAACACTAATCACTCACTTATGCTCCAAATGAAATATTTAAGTATATATTTATATGGTACATATTGCTCCTTAATTTTTTAGCTTTCTCTTTGCAACACCGAAATGTGCTTGTGTGTGTGTGTGAGTGTGTGTTAGTCATAATAGGTGAAAAAGTGTGTGTGTGTGTGTGTGTGTGTGTGTGTGTGTGTGTGTGTGTGTGTGCATGTAAGTCCCTAAACTTGACCTTAAGCTGTGAGTTTCTATATGTGACCTTTAAAACAAAGCCCAGTATAAACACTTTGTAAACAGAGGCTAGTGCACCATTAACCCATACTCACATGTTCCCCAAAGGGCTAATCAGGACATTTTTTTTACCCCAAAACTAATGCCTCGAACTTTCCCTGCAAAAATGTCATTCAGTCGCCTAAATGTTTCAGAGACTAATGTTACAATGGTCTAGTGTTTTTTGTTTGTTTGTTTGTTTGTGAGGTACATATGACATGAACTCAGAAAGATGTAGGAAAAAATAAAATCCCCTCTGCCTCTCACTTTTCCTCATCACACTCTATCAGGCATAAACAAATCCATAGCTGATGGGCACAGCTGAGAGGCTCTGGGTGGGCCTCCTCATTTAGGGGCTATGAGGTTAGAGCAGAAAGCTCAAAAGGTTATGAATTCTACAAGAACAGCTAGAGGGGGAGGAGCCTAAGGGCAGTAAATGTGTCCCAGATGTACACCATCACTGCACTATACAGGCCTCCTGTGCTGTTTGCATGAGTACCTATTCTTCTGATATGTAATTCTAGATCATATCAAGGGCACTTGTACAGATGTGCATTGGAGTCAAGAGCTATGAAGAGCACATCACTGTATGCAAGTAATGCCTGAATTTAATCGCAAATGACTCAATCTGTCTACACAAAAGATGTGTCTCAATTGGCACACACTGTCCCAATATACTACATATGCAAGTTTTAAGTGGGTTTGTACATGCAAGATTCCTTAAATTCAAATAACCATTTTACATTTAAGAGAAATTAAGTTTAAAATGCATGTGTTGTAAACAATAGTGCTGCACTACATTCAATAGTGCCTGACTTCAGCTAGATAACTTTACCAACATTGTTTCCTGTATGATACATATTTTTAATTTTACTGCAAAGTTCATTAACAAATATACAATAATTTTGAAATGAAGGCAAACACTATGGGAAACCATCATTAGCAGCTGCATTGGTTACATCTGTTATCAACTCTCCTTATCAGTTATATGCTGCATGATTTTTTATGGATCAGAAGTAGAATAATTAGCAATACTGTCATAATTTTAATAAGTATAACATTTGAAGGTTGGGAAAATCTTTTTAATAATACAAACTGCATAGGGAGATTGTGTGTTTCCCTTCAGAAGGAGTGTTTTGAGTAAATTAACATTTTCTAATGAGGCAAGATATGAATGGAATTCAATACCACCACTCATAAAACAGATTAACTCATCATTCTTTTACATGTCAGTTGAATTTATGGCTTATTTATAGTCAGAATTGTGCACATTGGAATCTCAAATGTGCTGTTTTGTCATCTTAAGTAATCCTGTAGTTGAGTGTTTTGTCATATTGTCTTTTTCTTGTGTTAACTGCTTGCTTGCTGTTAACTAACATTTTTTAACTGGTTAAATGTGATGTATTTTTTTGTTTGGTAAACGTTTTGTTGGCAAATGTGCATTTCTATTAACCTTCTATTAATGTTACCAGTTATACATGCTGTCTTATATAATGTGCAGTTTTTCTGTGTAATGTAAAATGTTTTTGTTATTGTATGTGTTATTTTGTAATATTCTATTTCTTTTATGAATGTTAACTTTAACATTTTTAGTGATCCAGGAAGAACAGATGAAAATTAGCACTTTGTGCTACTTCATTTACAGTTCCTTCATGCTTTTTATCAGTCACTGACAAATAAATTTAGTGTGGAAAGTGTTGATTGCGTCATGCTTCATGCTTCAATTGTTTGGCAAATGTAGTAGTCAGTATCATTCAGTTTGTTTAGTATATCATATTTGTCTGTAATACCTAATTGAATAGACAGATATGAATATTAAAAAATCATCTACAATAGTAACCCTGTGATTTAAGACATGACTAAAATTGATGTCTGTGCTAGTTCTGGCTTGAACACACAATCTCAGCATGTTTCACTCTCAGCATGTCCCTTAGCACTTGTTTCTGTCTCTTTACAGGCTGTTAATTTGTGCATTTATTCCACTATGTAAGTCTATATGCAAGTTTAGCAAGTTTAAAATGCAGTATGTTATTCATAATGTGTACCTTGACCTAGTAAGAGGACCTTATTTCCCTAAGACTTTTTTTTGGATTTATTAATAGTTCAGTTCCAGTTTTTCAGCCCATTTTCATGAATGTCCTTTACAGCTGACTTGGATTGACAGAGATATTATCCCTTAATTACCATGTTTTGACCCCTCCAATGGACATTGACAAAAATGCATGGACAACCATGGATACATTTTATTGCTATATGGAAAAACCTAAATTAAACTTGGTTCATAAGTCTGACTGCCTCTGGCTTGGGCTCCCAACATTGTGAAAGCATATCACATGGTCAGTTAGTAAACAATTAGCCAATATTTAACATACAGTCCACTTCCATAAAGATTTGTCATTCTAAACAAAGCCTATTTTATGACAGTATCTATTGACTTATATTCTCTGAGTTCAAAATGATGTTACTCACCTCACTCCAGACCAGCATGGTGCCAAAGATAACCTGCAATCCATCAAAGAAATTGTCCCCAATGATTATGACTGTAGCGCCCCCCGTTGTCCATCCTTCACTAGGGCTAATGGCTTTGATGCAAGGTGCTGCTGCTTTCCAGTAAGAGTACCAAGAGAAATGTGAAAAAGAAAAAAGAAAGAAGACATATTATTAGTTAATCCCTTTTAATCATTTGTACATATTATTCAATAAAGACTAATGAAAAAAATAAAGAATAACAAAACTAATGTGCATTTCTTGAAGGAAATACTAGTGCTTGCAAAGATAGATAGATAGATAGATAGATAGATAGATAGATAGAGAGATAGTCAGGTGGTCAATGTATGACTGTGTGATAAAGAAATGAATTAGATGGGAAAGCTGGATATTAACATTAGCTGTTGAGCCTTGAAGAATGAATTGAATTCAATGGGAGAAAAGCGAGGGATAAACAAACAAAAAGCAGGAATGATAGAGGGATGAAAAAACATGGAGTGCTTAGTATTATTGCTTAGAACATGTCTAGTAAGTTCTGAGGTATTATTTTTGAAAATTAACTACATGGGAGCAGTTTACAAAATTTCCCATTCAAACTCTATGGGGAAAAATGAATTGAAGTCTGGAAAATATGACAGATAAAAAACAGAAAGTAGGAATGATAGAGGGATGAAAATAAAGTGCTTTTTAGTATTGTCAAGAACATATCGAGTAAGTTTGGAGTCAATATTTTGAAAAATGACAAAATGGGAGCAGTTTGAAAAATGCTCCTATTCAAAGTCTATGGGAACAAATGAACTGAAAGTGAAATAAAAAAAGAAAGATGCAAGTGGAATATCAAAATGAAAATTCATAGCCGCTGAACCAGTAACAAGACCAACAAAATAAAGCAGAAATAAAGTTTCTACATTAAATGTGAATTGAATTAGTAATATTGGAATAATAATAATAAAGACGATAAGAAGAAGCCAAGGGATAACAGTATCGTGCTTTGCTTTGCAACACTACAATAAAATAAATTATTATAAAGTTGTTTATCATATTCCTAATCCTTAAGGCCTATCAATAACTATTATTTTAGCACTCCAGAAAAGGTAAAGTTGTGAATACTTGGGGTTTCAGTTTGGACACTTCAACCCTTGTCTCCCAAGAGGCCTCAGGGTTAGAGATGAGGTTCTTATGTGGTTTGTTTCACAAGGTTTGGGGCATATGAGTAGGTAGTATGACACCTCTACAGCTCTCATTTTGAAGCCAGAGCAGGAAACAAAAACCCACAGACGTCACTGGGAAAGCTCATTTAACTAGGATTCCCACACCACATGGCCTAGAAAGATCAGTGGCGGTTTTCATGACCCTTGCAGTGCCTCTCAGGCATAAAAACAAGGCCTTGCTTACAGTACGAATTCTCAATGAATGTTGTGTCTGGGATTTCTTCTTGATGACAATGGCAAGTCATTACAGGCTGGTCCACATTAGAACAATAGAGAATTAATATCTTACCATGAATTCAGTAAGTAATGTCAAACCAAATATATTGGTCATTAAGAGGAAAATCAGTGAAAAAGGTTAATCCAAAAAAACTTCATTAAAATAACATGAATGTAAGAAATTGTTAAAGTAAAATATTACATCATGATGTTTCAATTATTTGAATATTTTTTCTGATTATCATAGAGTCATGGCTTAACCTGTTTTCAGCTAGTACTACATATTACACATTAAATAAAATAAAATTGTGTGCCCATTGGCTTGCACTGTCATGTTTGCTGTTTCCTACAGAATCCTACAGCATCATGGTTCCCATGGTGAACAACGTCATGTATGTCGTGTTTCAGTTTTCTGTTTCGGACCTGTGTCCACACTGTCTTTAAGCCTTGTTTCTTAGTTATTATTTTTATAATAATAATTTATTCTTATTTTGAGTTTCTGTGTTTAATGTTTCTTGTTCTGATCCTAGCCTGTGTTAATGTTTAAGAGTAGATGCCCGATATAATCCTGACTTCCAGTTTAATGTTCTTGACTTTGTAAAATGCTGAAGAATAAACATGTTTGCACACTTGTGCTCTGCCTCCTACAAGTGCATGCTATACTCTAAGCAGTCCTCTGGCCTCATACTTCACACAACAAGTATTTTTGTCACAATTCTCTGGTGTACATGTGCATTGTTTAGCAGATTTTCTGTGTCGCGCACTGTGATGCATGTGGCTCGCTGACAGCATGGTGAACAGAGAACAGCATGGAGAGAGGTCAGTTCACTTATTAGAGCTGTCCTCTCATTAGTGCTGGCAGAAGGTAAAGAAAGCATTTTAGCTGCTTATACTGCCAGTGTTCACCTTTGTTTAGTTTTAGAATCGTGTCATTCTCCATAATAAGACACAAAAGACAATATAATTGCTGTGGTCTACTATGTGATGGAAAGCAGGCTTTTTTTAACATTACAAGCAGGAAGATGAAGACAGGCAGGATTTAGGGAGTTTTACAGAACCACAAACAGTTGGTTAACTGTGGAAAGAAAATATGGTTCTGGCGCCATAATAAGGCCCTTTTAAAGAGTCTTTTTTCTTCACTAATAATCTTGTAAACAATGCAGTATTGTAAAAAAAACTGTGAACATAAGACTGATGGACAATAAAAAAGTGGAAATTCAGTAGAATATTCAAAAATGCAAAGGATGTCAATGTTTTTATCTGAAAATTACATTATATTTTACCACACAAAACACACATGTAGTATGTCGTCTGTGTCTGGGCATTATATGGTAATTTCTTATTTTCTTAAGGATTTAAACAAATATGAAAATACTATTCAGATTGAATAGATAATGTGTTCTAAACAGATACAAATATAGACAAATATAGATATGAATATAAAGTGCACTATTCATTAGTTCATTTTTGTTTGTTTGGTTGGTTTTGTTTTGTTTTTAAAACACTTGCCCAAATGAGTCACAGGGCCTGGTTGAGATTGGAGTATGTATTGTGACTGGGATGGTGTGAGATGCAACAAAAAGTCAGCTGTAGGTTTTTACTTTCCTGTGAGTGCGAGCCGGGGGTCAGATATGAAGCTTGCAGGACAAACAGAGACCGTGTTCAACATCCCAACATCAACAACATCCCAGTGGGTCCCAGTGTTTTAGATTAGGCTTCTATTTTGTTATGTTTTAGGAAACAGAACCAATTAAATTAATTAAAAGATATTGCAGGCAGGTACAAACAAAAATAATAACTGCACAATCAAGATTAAAAACTGTCCTGCACATATTTTTACTTGAAAACAATTATGAATAAAAGTTGAGGTTGAGGAACTGTCAGAGCCAGAACTCACAGACCATGCGGGCAACGCTGCCATGTCTACCTCTGCTTTCCAAAAAAAAGTATTGCTTGGACATTCCACAGCATTAGACTTCGGTTGTATAGGTAGAAAAGGCTTATACAGTGTCTGCAGCGGTAATACAATGTAAGACACCTCTATGGGTCATGTGATCTGATAGTGATTCACATCTGATCGTGAAACATGACATATTCCACAAACAGCATAATTTTTAGAATTCTGACCTCACTAACCCTGAAGTGCTGTGGTGGTATCTGAGGCCAAGCATTTAAAAAAGATATGACAAATATATTTGTGACAAATTTACTTGAATGAGTAATTCGAAAAAAGTTTATAGAGTAATGCATTAGTCATGGTTGATCAGAAACCAGTCAAAGTGCATGCTTAGCTTTACTGGCACGAATGAATAAATATAAAGGCATGCATAGTTTTTGCAGTAATGTATGTTTTTTTCCAATAAAGATATTATCTCTCTTTTTTAAAAGATGGTAATTATTTATTATTTGGATTTAAGCGAAGATAAAATCGTGTTGAGCCATTAACACAGCTATTCATATTATTGAAGAGTTGATTTTTTTCTCATTTCTAATCTTAAAAACAACGACCCTTTTCTGAGCCTAAATTGATTTAAAACACTGGACGGTCCAACTTCTCCTCCTGAAAGCACATGGTGATCTGTTTTATTTACATTTTAGACACCGGGATCCACAAACATGCAGACACATATACAAGCACAGAAAATAAGAACAGATTTTCTGTAGCATAATGTAATTTGGGGAGGTGTGGAAGCAAAGTGCAGTTGTGTGGTGGTAATGTTGGCCTAAGTGGACTTTTTGGCAGAAGCTGAGCTTTTTGCTGGATTAAGCAGATGGAGAAGCATGAATCCATCTGATAGGATTAAACTTTCTGTGGCTCTCTCTGCACCATCTGCTCACCATGCTGCCACACACACACACACACACACACACACAGTTTGAGGAGTTTGGTATTCATACATCAGATGTAACTACGGATACACTGCTGGGACAGTTGCATGGCAGTTGTATGTGCTGAGGCGTGTCTCAGTTACGTACAATTCTGACCTTGACCTTAACTCAGTTTTACTGTGTGATATTGGCTCAAGTGAGGTGCTGTATTATGTTAAGTGACGTCTAACAGTTTGTTGTTAATGTAAATTTCACACTTAAATGTACATTTTGGGCTGTATGCTCACAAAAACCTTATAGAATGCCAATCAAGGCCAGTATTAAAGATCCACTATGTAGGACTCGACCAACTGAATTCCTCTCTTACTCCTCCCTTTCAAAGCATGCATTAGAATGTAAAGTAGCCATCAGGTGCCCATAGCATACTTTCAAGTACTTATATTCATGCTCCCTTTCTTTTTCTGTGTTAAATAATAAGTACGATTCTCCATTGCTCAAAATTTGGGTTCTCAAACCTGTTAGCCAGCACAAGCAAACACCAATTCCTCTTATATCTTCTTCTGTTTTGTGAAGGTTTGTCCATTCTGTGCTACTGTATCTTGTGCAACATGGCGGCTCTATGTAAGTGGACCTGCTCCCTACGTAGATATAAAGGGCTCATTCTAAGCTTATGAAAACACAATGATTCATAGCTATAGGTAATTAAATACTAATGAAAACATATTTCTGCTAATAGATCCCCCTAAATCCTACATAGTGGACCTTTAAATACATAAATATGACATTGTGTATTAGTTAATTAATCATATTTTATTTCTGTTCCCTAGCGCTCATACACATTGTTAGTTATGGTTAAATGATAAACTTCCTACCTACTTTCTTTTTTATCTCGACCGTTGCTGTCACAACCAGCAATGACCCTGTTGCTTTTGTTATATTGGTGTCCGGTCTCAATCATTATCACTGCTTATCATCATGCTTATAAAATTACTGAAACAAAAATCATTGCCATCCTGAGGACTGATCTGGAGTCAGCTCCTCCTGAATCTAATCCAGCAGCCATCATAAAGAACATACCACAGAACTGATCTCTGATCCAAAACCATTCTGTTATAGCAGTAAATCAAGAGGGATGGACAGTGTTAATGTTACATAAAATTGTAATTCATATAGTTATTTTTGAATCTCATACTTGAGCTTCATACAGCCTTTAACTCCAACAACATGCCAACAACACATTACTGCTGCTTTTTACACTTTATTTATCAATGGCTGCAAATATGGTACATTATCAGTACTGCATCACATGTTCAATATCCCATCGTCAGGGCACATAAATTTCCAGTTCGTGGCCAAATCCTTGACAAGCCAAAGGATTTGCATAACAGTGGAAAGTAAACAAGCCAAATGTCTGTGAAGCCTATCCATAAACCCTGTTAGTTCAGGCTTGAGCCTGAGTGAGCAGCTTTGGAGTCTTGAGTTGAGAATTAAAAAAACATTTTGCCCTATTCCTGGGGGAAACATTTTCCTGTCCTGCACAAGCATACAAAGCAATCAAAGGGAAACAAGGAAATGATTGCTTCCATTTTCTGCCATTTTTCTAAGCATATCAAAAAAAACTTTTTACAAGTCATTGAGGCAGAAATAGCGTTTTTGAGATGATTTTCACCATCAGTTTTTGAAGTGTGGCTCCAATTGTTGGAAATCTAACATGATGGGGTGGCAGTAAGAGGCTGAATTCCTGACACGCTTCTCAAGGTTCTCAAGGTGCATGTATATGGACAATGCAATGAACAAAGGGTGGGTTGGTGATACACATATAAAAGATACACAGAGATTATCTGTACTCAAATTTGTGTTACGCAGGTGCCGAACCTGAGCTGGTGGGCAGCCAATTCAGAGTCCTAAAATTACATGAAATTCAAGATTGAGTTTTTCAAATGTGTCTAAAACAAGCATTTTACCATAAGCAAACTCCCAACCCCAACAAAACCAACCAATCAATTGACCAACCAGCCAATCACTCAATCAATCAATCAATCAATCAATAGTTGAGTAATTGAAAATGTGGACTTATTATACCTTTTGGGATGAGCTTTGTACTTGACTGCATTACAACACTTAAGCTGAACATCTAAATAACAGAAAGCTGATATATTCCACTGTTCTGAGCAAACTCTGCCCCACATGTACCCATCTCAGCAGCACATAGTCACATAGCTCAGTGTCCATAGTGTTTCATAGTAATTCTGAAGGCTACATATGAATGTGTGCAGTTTCTCTGCCAGTCTAAATCAGCTCTGAATATGTAAATGACTTAAAGTGTCATATCAATCCAATGAATGATTACATGGTTTATATATAGAAGTCTTTTGAGAATAAGTGAGCAGAACCAACCAAGAGGACAAAAGAGCTAAAAGGGAAAGGAATGAAGTCTAAGGATTGGGGGAGGACACAGGGTTGTGTTTTAATTAATTGTGGTTCATCCTTACTTTCTTTGCTCCATTGAATACATGACTTAGGAGGTCAAAGCTCAAAGAAGCCTGAATAGTTGGTGTGAAACTACCTATTTCAAATCTCTTCAGCTAACACACACACACACACACACACACACACACACACACACACACACACACACACACACACACATACCCGTGATGTACTTAAAATTAACAGTAAATTATAATGCTGCGAGTGTGTAGGGTGGGAAGGATCATTTGGAGATGTGTGTCTAGTCAGTGGCAGAAGCTCACTGCATATTTGATAATGAGCTAATAGTGTGTGTGCACTTGGCGACAAGCCACAGACGGATGCTCGCTCTCCCTCCACTATGTCTTTCTCTGACTCTCTCTTAGTTAGTGTGTTTAACCAGAATGTCTTTTAGGTTTCACAGCATAAAACGAAGGATCTTGTTTTCCTATTACCTCTATAAAGCTAGGGTTACGTGCAGACAAATGCTAGAATTTTACAGATAGAGTGGGGAAAGGCGTGATTTAAGGGAGTTAAGCTTTAAACATTTTAACACTATAAAAATAGACCACTCCTCTAATCTGATGAAATATGAGTAATGAATGGGTAATGAATAAATAAGCTAATAAGTAGACATAATATTTCAGTAGTGGTACATTGGTGAGGTGCATGGTAATGTGCTGTTAAACTCATTTTGTGACAAAGCACTTAAACAGAAGGCAGCTTACCATGCTCCAAATATGAAGGCGTTCCCTCTGTAGGGTCCAGTCTCCGTGCCCTTCGTCCATGTTTGGAATTGTTGTGCACAAACATGTTGTCTGACACTGCGAGGACATGTCCTTCTACACTCACTGTGGTCGACACTACCACCTGAAAAAGGATGTTGTTAAAGGATCACTGTGAGGAAAAAAATGGCCTAAACTTGTAACCTGTGTTTAGGAAGGAGAGAACAGGGGCCTTACATGTACTTACATCTAGAACTAAAACTATAAATTATTTTTAATCATTTGGATTAATAATGGATTTCAATTATTACAATACTGTATCTAACAACCATTTTTATTTGATTCAAGCCATTTGGTAGTTGTAACTTTTTTCTCATTACAATTAGATATAGTCTATTTTTACTCCACTGTATTTGAATATCATCAATTCACATATACGACTTCAAAAAAACAATGTGTACTGTTTATACTAATAAGAAACTTGTGGTGTTTAAATTAATCCACTAACTTAAGATTAAATTTCACAAATACTCTAGAATAAATATATTTAATTTCACTATAATGTAAGTGCTTTAATATTTTAAACTCAAGTGGAATCTTCAAAAATGAATATTGAACAGGGCAGAGACACATCATCCAGTTTTTTTATTTTTACTCAAGCACTTTTCCCACTGCTTCATATCATTTTGCACAATATCAGCAAATTGAAATGGTAGGCATTTATGAACTTCTGGCTATGAAGTAAACTATATGCATTAACTAAGTAAAGAGTAAAACATAACATTGGTGTGCTGTTATAGAAAAATAAGGTGACGTGATGCAGCATGAAGTGGATTTACTTTTATCCTTCCTGAAGTTTATTTTACGATACATTATTTTCCAATAACAGCAAACCCTGAAGAATTTTATGCCTTTTGCACCACAGCAATTTACCTGCAAAGATATATTTTTATTTGTTGAAGACAAAGTTAAACTTTGACCATCCATAGACATAATGATTAATGCAGCTAATTAATGCTTCACCTGCACCTAACCCTAACCTTAACCTCAGTAATAAAAAGGAAACTTTTTGGCTCTTTTACTTTTTCTTATTTTTGTTTGCAAAACCCTTAAAACCACTATGAGGATCACCCACTCGTGAGGACCATCCAAAATTGTCCTCATAAGTATAGTGAAATCTCATAAATCAGTCCTCACAAAGGTACAAAAACCTGTACACCCCCCCCCCCACACACACACGCACGCATGCACACACCACTCCTTTCTGCCTTTTATCAAACTTCTCCAGCCTCTCCTTTTACACTGTCTGCTCCTCCCAGAACGGCCTGCTCTACATGATTGTATGCTGATAAGCGCTCGCACAGATTAATTCCATTTAAAAGTAGGCAGCACTTGAGTACCCTGAGACAATGTCAGAGCAGTAATAATGGTTTGGGTTTGGCTTTCTGAGTGGCATTAGCAGCTTAAACAAAGACCTCTTGTAGCCCAACAAGAAGCCTCTCATTTTAATTGCAGCTGATCTCTCAGAAGAGACCTACCTCTTGAAAAAGAAAGGATTTAGCAAAGAGGAGGAAGTCTCCAAGGGACTGGTACTCTCTATCTCTCACTTTTTGTCTCATAAACACCCCAAGTCTCTTGACTTCTATTTCTCTCTCACACACATTGTGTTCACCAAACACTTTTCTTCTCTTTTGTGTCAGAATAATGGGGTTCTTCTGTGTGTTGTGCATCTGTATAGCTACTTGTGATCCCCCTAAAAACAATTTACTTTCACATGACTCATGTTTAGCTAACGATAAAACCTTGCCCCACTATCTAATCTCAATTTTCCTTAACTTTTTATATGAGCTGCCTCAAGATAGTTTGCATAAATTTGTCCATCAGTACTATAACAATTGACATGGATTTCATGTCACTATCTCAGGACAAACAGATTTCATTGGGCTTTTTATTTGTAGTTGCTTTGTGGAAAAGTAGATTCAACATCCAGGAAAAGGAAAATCCTATCCATGATTGAATTTTGCAAAACAAAAGTCTTCCTTTGTTATTTATTTTTAAACTTAATGGACTTCACAGTGGTATGACTCAACTCAGTAATAACTATAGCATAAGTTTCTCCTACCAAATCTCACCACCTGCTCCACTACACACATCAGCACGAGCTGCCTGAAGGTAGAACAATTTTTACTAGGCTGATTAATTAGCATGCATGAAAAATAGACGATCGTAGATGACTCTATAGTTATCCTGCTTACCAAATGCAGTCACTTGGCAGTAAAGAGCAAATAAAGATGCTAGACAGACTTGTATAATCTCTTGTATGTGCACTGAGAGGACGGAACACCACATCTCATAACTACAGTATTGGTCAATCACTTGAAAGCTGACTTTTTGTTGAGGAGCAAACGAAATGTGCTATATTAAAAACTTTGATAAAGCAGATAATAATCATATACTCATTCATATTACATTAAATTCTTTTTCCTCGACAATTAGTACTAAGCAAGAATACTAGAGATTTTATTAAATTTACATAATTTTACATAAAATGTTTTTTTTATTATTTCAAATTGGGCTTTACACAATAACTCTTTCTAATTCTAAAGTGTACATTTTTACCTCACGCCAACATTCTTCAAGCCTGAAGAAATAGTCAATTACCCCTCGTAACAGAAGGGCTCTGTTCATAGATAGCATATGCAAGACCATATTATTAAAACTGGGAGGCTGTACACATGCAGAAACAAGCCATAAGACCAGCACTTTGTATATTTGTGGCATCTTCCCTACCATCAGTGAAGGTGATAACATGGCAGAAATATAAAAAGATGCTGAGTTTGAATGAATTATGGTATTAAGAGGTACGATGCTGTGATGTCTATAAACGTCTCTAGTTAACTTTAACAACTGAGTTCCTGTAGTGCAGCACAGAGACATTCACAATGACATATGAAGTTCACTAATACATTTTACATTGATTTTTAGTGAAAAAATAACCAGTTGGCTTATAGGACTTACAGGAAACATATTTTCTGCTTTCTCTGTCAATATAAGTTATGTTTTAATGTTCCTGTCACAGAAATGTGGATACAAGTATACATATTAATATTGTAAATCTTGACAAAATTAACAATTATTTAAAAACATTCATCAGGCTAATGCAGAGACTGACAGGCATTAAAGAGAAAATGGATTGCAGGTCTATGTGAATATAGACATACATAAGCCATACTTGCACCTCTCACCATGAACTTTTTGCCCTCTGCATGGTTTCCTGCTATAAACACTATGATATACTGTATATAAAGTACATTTAATTGTTTTTGTTCCAAAGCATAATTAATGCCATTTTGTGTTTTTATTAATGGTTGGTTAATGGATTGAAAAATGCCACATCTTTATTTAGCAAACTGTTGCATTACGTTAGCAAGCGTCTGTGAGCTTTATCTAGATAATAGGCTTCACATCACAGCAGGAGGTGAATTGGAAGGGGTTTGAGGGGTCTGACCTCTAAAAGAAGTTGAGATATTCTTAAAAACTTGTTTGTTCATTTATATGGTTTGGAATGTCAGCTACTCTGCATTGCAAGCCATATCTTAAAATCTACAAAAACTAACATTAAAACTAATATTGCCCCTGTCATATCTCAATGTCACAAAAACACATATTCCACAGCTGCAGGAACCTGTTATATCGGTCGGCCCTCTTACAATTATTTAGTGATCGCTGCCCTGCAGAGAATAACAGCACGGAGTCTCTTCCTGAAATGTCTAGCAAGGTTAGACATTAACCCCCCC
>JAQQZX010000011.1:13242506-13295963 GCA_030068355.1 Notoglanidium maculatum
GTGTGTGTGTGTGTGTGTGTGTGTGTGTGTGTGTGTGAGAGAGAGAGAGAGAGAGAGAGCGAGAGAGAGAGAGAGAGGGAGACCTTTACCAACATGTAGCAATACACAGTTACATCCTGTAAGAATTTGTATATTTCTATATGAGATACAGAGAGCAGATCATTATTCTAACATGGCATTGAGCCTTCTGGAGCACAGGGAAAGATGAATTTGGTAACGAGAGAGGGAGAGAGAAGCTGACACATTCACACCAAAACATCTCCCTTGCTCTTACACACTCCTTCTCGAAGCCAAAATCCAAAAACATGGCTGGCCAGTAGCACAATTTCCCTCAGTCACAGATGGACATTAAAGTTGTACCAGCAAAATACCAGCTGCTTTTGCTGGCAGTGGCATAAGTATGCACACAATCTGTGTGTGTGTGTGTGTTTTCAGGGGTAATGCCAAAGTAAATGCCAACCAATAAAGCTCGAACAGACTCAAACCTCACTTTCAGCGTATTTTCCCTTGCCCTGGTCATGCAGAATCTCACAGCTGTTGGTGTGGGGACACATACACACACGCACACACACACACACACACACACACACACACACACACACACACACACACACACACACACACATATATACACACACTCAAATGCACATATGTTTTACTTCACTAAGAAAAGTTCTGGTTGGAATAATCTTGTTGTCTTGCCTTTTTTTGTGCCAGCACTTGATATTTACTTGTCTTCCTCTTGGCCATTGCGTGGAATCATAAATTGTGTTTTTTGTTTGTGTGATTTAAAATGAAAACACACATGCATCAGAGCATCACAGAGTCCCTACTCATCATCACAGCATAAATGCTTATAGACATGTTTATGAAGGTTTAACAGATGTGCATCACAGAGCTTCAGAATTTCTCGCTACACTCCCAAGACCTGTTTAGACTTACATTCCTTACTGAAAGCTTGACTGGAAAATATTGTTCCCACCATCAGAACTCCACCAGGAACCAGGTACATGAAAATGAAATGGATGACCACTGATACCACAGCTGAGGAATTCTTTTTCGGCTGAATTACTGGATTTATGAGTTATTGTGAAACTGCACAGTGGAATCCTTTGTGTTGCAATTTGAAGTTTCTCAGTTTCTAACACTTTCTCATTTAGTCAAGTAAATTAAGTGACAGACGTGAATTCTCTGAAAGTCTCTGTCATATTTGCGTTCATAATTGACTGGTGATTAGCTGCAGAGCTGGAGGCTCATTTTCATATTAACAGGTGCATATTAACAAACATTTAATTACTGAAAGTACCAGCAGCATTTTTAACATTAAAGCAAACAAGAGACTGACCATATTTTAAGTACACATGCCTGTTATTGGAGGGGGAATTGTGGAGTACTTCAAAAGGCTGCTTTTGTACATGTCCATGTACAATGTTCATACCTTTGGGAGCACAAAGGCACTATACCTTCTTTAGAGACAAGATGGAATGTTCTTATGGCAGCAAGAAAAGGAGTGTTCAATAAATAAATGTTGTTACACACAACACAGACACCTTATGCTTTCATAATTAATAAGACAATGCTGACATGCCTTGTGTTAAGGGCACTCCAATTAAAAAGGGCAATTATTACAGTGACAGCGCTCAGTGGGGATGGTGTGTGTGTGTGTGTGTGTGTGTGTGTGTGTGTGTGTGTGTGTGTGTGTATGTGTGCGTGAGGGGTGGCCTTACACATGCTCATGTTGACCTTTCAATAGCACCAGGGATTAGTGGTCAAAACATGATGGCCTTCTAATACAGACAGACAACCAAAACAGGATAGAAGAAGGGAGGAGGGAAGGAAAACGAGTATTTCCTTGAGTTCAACAAATTCCCTGCTTCTCAGCTAGCGACTTCCTCATGTGATATACCTCCCTCTCTCTCCCTCTCTCTCTCTCTCTCACACACACACACACAAATGTTTATCGATCGATCAATTGATAGATAGATAGACAGATAGATAGATAGATTACAGTATGAAACATTTTACATAAGAAGACCACTGTAACATGTGGGGCCAAGCTTTAGTGTAGGAAGGAGCTATAGGGGTAATAACTAAAATGGCCCAACTGAGCCCTGTTACCCTATTATATTGCTCTCTCTCTCTCTCGCTCTCTCGCTGTCTCTGTCTGTCTGAGCAGAATAAGCAGTGAGCAAGCTTAAAGCTGCAACATTATTAGTTTTGCAAAAAGTTTTATGTTATTGTCTAACTACCATGACAAGTACAAAAAAACCCTCCTAACCCTGGGTCTGCTGCGCTCATTGCCAATTAGTGGAACATACTTGTCTCTGTGTCCATGAATTAACATATATACCCATGTACTTTAATGAATTGTGATTGCTGCCTTGGAGAGAATAACAGCACCGAATCTCTTTCTGTTATGTCTAATGAGTTTGGAAACACTTGTAGAGAATTATTGGTCCACTCCTCCATGCAGAATATTTTAAGCACCTTTATATTCTTAGGATTATTAATGTGGACTTCACTGTTCAATAGGGTTCAGTTTGTGGGGCAACCATGGCCTAAAGGTGAGGGGGCGGTTTGAACCGAAAGGTCACGAGTTCAATTCCCTGGGCTAGCAGGAAAAAATGTGTTGGTGGGGGGGAGAGAATAAACAGCACTTTCCCTTCCCACTACATCCACAGCTGAAGTGGCCTTGAGCACGGAACCTAACCTGTAACTGAATGCTGCCCACAGCTCCGGGTATGTGTGTGCCCACTTGGATGGGTTAAATACAGAACCTAATTTCCCCTCGGGGATTAAGACAGTATCCAAAGTTCACTGTATTTTGTGATATCTATTTAAATAAAAAACAAAAAAAACAAAAATGAAACTGCCTCCTATGTTATGACTGGCTCTCGCACTGGTCTTTCACTATCAAAAAAGAGGTTTGGATAAATAATTTTCTTGTGAAGCTGATGGGATAACACATTTTACAGTGATATACTGATACTGATATATACGGTGATCATTTTATGCTGTAACATGAGATAAATTTGTGGTCATAGCATCCTCTACTAGTAATTAGAGCATGGCTCTTGGTAAGTCAAAGAGACTGGATTTTGTTTGATAATTTTCAAGATGTTTTGCCTCTAATCTGAAGATCTTCTGAAGCCAAACTCATCTGTCATTTTGACATTACTTATTCAATAGGCTGGATGACAGAAAACCTTTATATACTTTGTTGATATGTATGATTTGTTACAAAGTTTATATAGTTGTGAATTGTATCAGCGTATGCTACTTCATGCGGCATTATGCAAAAGAATTGCTTCCAAACTGCGAGCCATGATAAATGGTTCAAACTGGATAAGAGGTATAAAGTGTCTTGTAACGTGGTAAGGAGCTTGCTGGTAGGGGTAATGTGGACCTAGGAGACAGTGACCTTTGACCTCCCTGTCTAGAGGTCACATCTGGTCATCAGTCATCGGGCTCCAGAAAGCAACTGAAACCACACAATTAATTGTGCACACATCTACACACATACTGTATACAAATACACACAAGCACAATTTTCTAAAACAACTGACTTGCAAACAAGTCAAACCCACCAAAATATTTTATTACTAAAACTCAAATGTCCCAACACTGATAAGAACATGTGTAAATTATTTCATTTTCTACATATCTGACAAAAGTTTGAGAAAGAGATGGGGGATGCATTTTACAAGGTAATGTAATTTGGACTCTATATTCAGAACAAGAACCATTAATGCTTTTGCCGTAGTCTCACGTGGTGCTAGCCACAGTGCCAGTAAACGAACCCAAGTGAAGTACACTGCCCATAAATTATTCAGAAGCTGAGATGGCAATTATGGCCATGAGCACAACCAACATTAATATTTTATGAGGGCTAACGCATACCTCCAAGTGAATCTGAAAGAAGGAGAGTCAGAGAGAATGAGAGAGAAAGAGGGAGACTGAGTCAGAGAGAGATAAAGAGAGAACGATAAAGAGAGTGTCAAAGCGAGAGAGAGAGAGAGAGACAGAGAGACAGAGAGAGAGAAAGACAGAGAGAAAGTAAAGGTCTCAATACTTTCTTTTTATATTGGTTCTTGGATTGATCTCTGCACCCTCTCTCTTTGCTGTTTTCCCGCAATTCTCAGCAATCTCATCTTATCTCTCCTTTCCTGGGTAGTTTACTGCAGGTTGGAGGTGCAGGAAGGCACCTACCAGGAGATGCTTGGCTTCAGGCTCTCAACACAGGGACATGGAAGATGTATCATCACTGAACAGACAAGCATAGAAACTAACAAACCCACAAAATGGTGATTATGGTAAGGAAGGTGGAAATCAGTGACTGTACAGTACCCCACTGTATCATCCATAATAAAAATGGTAAAGCTTCAGTGCCAAAAGCAAAGCAAGGAACACAATTTTGTCTCTGTGCCCTGTTACTTTTGGCATAAATAGTAACATAAAATATTCACCCTTTCCCTCTGATGCAGAATACATTCAAAACACATCTCTTCAAAGATGGCTTGTTAAATAGGTCATATTTGTGACACAAGTGCCCCAAATATGTTGTGCTTCATGAATTATTTTATTATAAATGTTAAGATACCAAACATTGATTTATTAGCACTTGTATAATTATACAGAAAGAGTCTGAAAAGAGGGAATATGAGTTATTGTGTCTTCTAGTACTTTATGCAAATTGTTGCTTGAGAAGAGAGAGCGGAAGAGAGAGAAATAACACATGGGAATATTATTTTACATAAGCAACACTTCATATGCAGCACTGGTAATTGATCGTCCCAGTGTAGCAGCACAGACCTGTCAATCAAAATGCAGAGACCCTGGAGATATGGAAATCCGGTCTAAAACACATTCACCTGAATTATGTATATTATCATAATTAGTTTTATGAGGTCATAGTTGCAGGGGAAATGTGACTAGTACTCATTGCACTGATACCCTCTTTAAACAAGAACATTCATTTGTACTGATTTTTACTGTTAAGAGCCAGTTGAAAGAGGCTCTGTGAAAGAAAAATATATCCTTTTTTTAAAAAAAAATTTTTAACCACACACTCTAAATTGGTCTCCAAAACACACACATTGATGTCAATGGTTGTGTCAGGACTTACTCATAATCTGCCAGTGAGAGAGAATATGTTTCTCTTGCACCACTCTGGAGTTTATTATCATGTGTTTAGATGGTGCGAGGAAACCAGAGAACACGGAGGAATCCAGTGCAAACAGGTGAAGAACTCGCAAACCTCCACCCAGACTGTAACCTGAGCTCAGGCATGAACCAGGAACCCTGGAGCTGTGAGCCAGCAACCCATTCAAGAATTCCTAAAATATTATTACTAACAAGAAGTTTGATGAATGATTCAGAAGCAAATTTTGTGGTAAAACTAGATTAGGAACCTGTACAAATTGCTTTCCCTTGGAAAACTCATCATTTGATACACTTACAGCGACACTAATCTATAGAAGTTAGTACTTTGATTGGATCTGCATGCAACATCGCAAACACAGTCCATTCTCTCACATGTCAAGAGGTACAGTGTGACCTCTAGACATTTCTTTCTTCCAGAATGACACATCTTCACCACAAACCAGGAAAGTAACTGAATGAAAGGGAAGGTGCACACAGAATGAGAGAAAAGTAGAGAAGGAAAAGGGAAGGTCTCCTTTGGTGTCTGTTGTGGGGGGCTGAATGCAAACAACTCAATAATTCATGAGAGAAAGATTGATTTCAGGGGCTAGCTCATGGGGTCATGAGGGGGCTGGTATGGTGGGCTAGCAGGGCAATCATTAGCCCCTCTAACATACACATGCATGCACACACACACTCACACAAACACACATACACATACACACACACATATGATAGGCTGCTTAACAGTTAGCAGTGTAGGGAGGGTGCTATACCTCAGGGGCTGGCTGATTTACTACTTTTGTTTTCCTACTTGCACGTCCTGCCTCCATCGCCACAATTTTTTGTCTGTCTTCTCCAGGGATATTGAGTGAAATACTGGTTAGTAGGAAGATGCGTATTCCTTTATCTCAGAAAAACCTATTCAGGGTATTATGTTTTAATAACACTGTGGCATCTGTCAGCAAATCTTTTCCAACTTCTCCAACAATGTCGGAACATGTGTCAAGCACCTTACGTTTACTTCTATCACACAGATGGCCTGGCATATTTGAAAGAGTAAAATGAGAGAGTGTGTTGGGGCAGAAAAGGCCCTTTTGGCACAAAGGGCCAACTGAAGATCTTGAGAAGGGTTTGAGTGTAAAAGCTGACTCGCTTCGTTGTTGCAAAGCTCAACAAATAATTCATGGTGAGACAAAAAGTTTGCTGAGGATTCATACTGACAGAAACTGCTTTTACGTCCATCCACTTGTCTCCCTCTGTCTTCCACACAGATAAATATAAAGACACTGTGAGACCGTTCTTTACTCGACCTGGCAGGCCATTGTATGGTAATAATCTCACTCTTGAACTGCCTTATTTGTTTTGGCAGTGCTTTCATGCACACACAGAAAGTGGGGAAAAAAGAAGCCTTTTGGAGATGTTCTGCCAGGCCACAATGATAGACCACTATTACGTTGCAGAAAAAGATTAAGACAATGAATATCATTTGCACTTGATAACTATAGTAAGTCTAACAATTAAGTTAATTCACACCTGGTTCGAGCTTTTACAGAATAAAATCTATTTTTAAAAGTGATGCTCCTAATTAAGCTTTTTTTTTAGTTAGCATTAGCAGATAACTCTCCAGATCCCGCAGAGCTTCTCCATCTGCTTCAGGATCATCATTCCTTTATTGACTTTCTACTTTTCATATCATGCACTAAACAAATAGCCTGGTAGAACTGCAGTAAGATTTCCCCATCTTACTCTGGACATGCTGGTTAATTAGTGGCTGGAGATTAGAGAGGATAATGGACAGGAGAAAAGCTCCTTATTATCTTCTGGGATTCTGGGAAAGACTCACATTATTCAGGAGATGCCATCACCTTTTAATTTGCAGCTTAATTACCATGGATGTGCTGCATTTGGAGCTGGAACTAATAGACACAGGATATTAACGTCATGGCAGAGTAACACTTTTTGATGAGGTTATGTAAAGAATGCTTTAAAAATGTGAGGGCAGTAACAGTTAAATTGGAGATGACAGGAATTAAATGTTCAAGAGGGTTGGTGCAAGAGGGTGGGTTACTCAGAGCACACAGTTCTCACTTCTGTTATTACAAAAAAGGTATACTAAACTGAGTGTCACTATTAGAAAGCATTAATCAGTTTGAGAGAAATGACAAGGCAAACATATTTCAGCTGAAAATCATGACTGGACTGCTGTCTTCTCAGACCAAAACAGAAAGTTTGGGCAATCAAATAAAAGTAGATAAAACATTCATTATTCATTTCTTGACATTTTATGAGATCTGTCTCCTGTGATAAAATTCTGCATTTATATGAATCTCACTAAAGCTAAATTTGATACAGGAAATGAATGAATGTATTATGTAACGTGAAATCATCAGTACTTTAGCCTGTACGCTAAAAAAAAAGAACATATTATATTCATGCAGTGACAGGACAATTCCAAGGAACAATGTTTAATCATACACAAAATTCCTATTTAACATCGATCTACCCAGTTAATAGTGTTATAACAGATACTTTATTTTGGCCCTTCATTACCCACTCAATGAAATTTGGCCTTGTTTGCCTCATGTTATGAATAGCTCCAAGCTAAGACTCTCCTTAGGGTCTTTTATTATTTACAATATTTACTTCAGGGGAAGTCATGGCTTGTGTCATATTTATCTTGCTGAAAAATGGGCCCAAGCATGCATTTCGTCCCCCAACCTCTCCTCCAACAAAAGGCAATGCATCCCACTACTGCTGCAGCTCATGAAGTGTGTAATTTGATGGGCTCACACAAAGAGAGCATACATATACACATAGATACTCACATTTAGACCCACTAACCCAGAAAAGCAAGGGTGTTTGGCTCAAACCAGCTGGGATAAGGATGGGGATGGGGGAACCAGTGATCCATGCTTTGTGTGTGTGTGTGTGTGTGTGTGTGTGTGTGTGTGTGTGTGTGTGTGTGTGTGTGTGTGTGTATACACCGTGGTAACCCAATCCAGGCACAAAAGCAGGCAGAGGTAATGTTACACAGCCTGAAGGCTGCTACATCTGCAACCAGACTGCTGCGAGAATACACAGAGCCAGCAGCCAAGCTCTCAGTGACATCACTCCGCCTGCTCTCTCTGCTCTGTGTTACTCACACTGCCAGAGCGAGGGAGCAGGCTGATAGCGAGATAAGGACAGGTACACTGTGCCAATCCTGTTACACAGACCAGACCAAAAGGGGTCAAATTGGTTTTGGCCATATCTGAATTTTTGAGACCCTGCTTTTACATGCTACAGTGAAAATTTCAAATATGTCAGAGTCTTGTGCTCATAAAGGCAAGGTGTTTGGCTGTTTTTTTCTACTAATCATAATGGCTTGAAGGAATCATAAGAAAAAACGTCAACTATGCTGGGACAGTCCTACAAACATAAGAAAAGTGGTGTCATTTGAGTGTCAACAGACTGAATGCCTTGTGCTAGAAGTGCCAATCAAGGCCAGTTGTAACATCAAAGGTCAAGGGTTGTGACCCTAAAACAGCCTGGGGCAATAATCAGTGGGCTGGCAAACAGATGGTTTTAATTTACTTTTTGAGCAAAAATTAGACAACCTATACAATTCTCTCTACAAGTCAGCCCTGTTTTTCTCCCACTATGACTTGAATAATAACCTGGATGTTTCCTCTTCTTATTCTTCTCACTCTCTTTCTCATTTTCTCTTTCTCTAATATTCTTTTTTCCTCTCTTCCTTTCCACTGTGCTTATGGGCCATGTAAAGTGATCGATGGTGCCGTGTGTCTCAGGCCAGCAGCATAGTCATGGCTGATCCCTGTGCGGGGGTGATGGGGGTATTTGACAGAGTCACCATCAATATTACTGAGACTGGTACCAACTCCCAATCTGTATGTCTAGCCTAAAGGTGCTATCACAGCAATCAGCAGCAGACTCCAGTCTAGACTGTCATGTCATGATCATAATCAAGTATTGGAATTTTGCAATGCTGAAGATTTGAAGACTATTGTCTAGTGATGACTACTGATGTATAATACAGGGGGTATTGTTTATTACTGAAATGACATGTGTATTCTAATAGTTCTAATAGTACTCTAATAGTTCATACACTTTTCATATAATTTTCTGATCTCTTGGAATGTATATTGTTGATAAACAGTGCCTCCAGAATACCACCCAATGATTATTATTATTATTTAATCTATTGCAGCATCAGATTTTAGAATCTTAGAATGGAATTTTTTGGCTCATTTTGAGGTGACTCTATACACAAATAAAATTAAATACATTATTTAGATATCCTCAGAATTGTTTAAAAATTAAAAATCTAAAAAAAAAAATTCTTAAGTACTCACACTATATATGTTAAACAGAGTACACCTGGCTTAATTTAATATTCTGTGTCTAATGGTATGCTTGCACAATAAATGTTGCTGACTGTAGGAGATCTCACAGCTAAAACCAAAGAAGTTTTAAGATTAAGTTGTTAGGAGGAAAAAGCTGGATAAGGTTATTAGAGCTCACTGGATCACTATGAGAATATTGTTAGGGTTAGGGTTAGGGTCTGCACAACTTATCATACATCACAACGTCACAGAACATGACTCTATGGGATGCTGACCAAAAAGAAAGCCATTTCTGAGAAAAGGTATTATAAAGGCAAGCCTGGAGTTTGACAGGAGGCATGTGACAAAATTTGAGAGCTTTAGGAAAAAGATTTTGAGCCATTAGTTCTATAAAAAAAAGGTGTTATGTTTGGCCTAGACCAAAAACCCAACACACTGGTAACACTATTCCTACCATCAAGGCTGCTGGTTGTGGCATCATGCTTTGCGGTTGTTTTCCAGAAGGAGGAACTGGAAATCTTGCCATGAAGGCCAACATGGATGGAGCCAAATACAAGCAAATTGTTGAGGAGAACATGTTCCAGTTAGCTGGAAATGTGTGTCTTAGACAAAAATGTATATCCTAAATGGACAATGAGCTAAAACACTGGGCAAAAACTACAAAGCAATGGCTTGAAAAAAAGGTCTGGTATGTCAAACTTAAATCCAACTGAAAATCAGTGGAATGACCTGAAGGTATCTGTCAACAATCACCATCTAAATTTGGAAAGTTAAGCTTTACAAAATGTGTAAATTTCAGAGTAATTCAGAGTGGCTTCAGCACCTTCACATCAGTTCGTGTCTATTTCAGTTCAATCTTTTATTTAGTTACAAAATCCCAGCATCATGAAAAATGTATCCATGCATGCTTTCCACTAATACTGTTAATCCTGTAACATTCCACCATCTTTAAATATTTCACAGAACAAACTGATTCGTACATCCTCTTAGAGTCCATCTCTGTATGTGCTTTCAGCTAGGAATCATCTTATCCTTTTTGGAATACAATACAATCTCATACCCCTTCCTAGCACAGTCATGCAGCTTGTGCATACGTGAAACGGATCAGCAAGGAGAATAGAAATCAAATGCACAAACAACAAAAGCATTGGAGAAGTTACAGTGGGATAACCAGAAATGTTAGGACAACAAGAAAGAAGTCATTGGTGACAAATGACTCCCGACAAAAGGATGTAGATAAAACTGTAACTTCGTCCTCCCTGAGTCCACACCTCATTAATTTGAGTAGTGGCCGATGTGACAGTTTCCAGGGCCTGTGCTGGCCTGAGCCGGGAGTTGTGCAGGAGTCCCCAAGCCCAGTGGAGGAGCTAATTGTCAGGCACGCAGCGACTGGAACTCCCTCCACTTCCGCAGAGCCTGTCTATGCTCTATGGCACAGAAAATAACTAATGAAGCTGTCAGGGCCGAGTGTGAGAGACCGGTCAGGTACAGACAATGCCATTACTCACACAGTGACATAACCTGCAGTTAGACTTCATTAAAGCAATACAGGGGTCCAAATACTGTTTGGGTAAAAGGGTCAGTGTGATGCTAAACATAAGAAAATACAAAAAGGTGGGGAAATGTGCCGTGGAATGTAAAGGCCTGATGAAAAATCAATTAAGTGAAAAAGTGCATGTTAGGATCATGTACTGATTTTAAAGGCAGACATACAGGTGCCCTATATCGTTAAATGCACCAAGAAAATAATAGGCTATGTAAATGTATTTTTCCCCCCTCATATAATTTTTCCTAAGCTACAGTCCATTAGTTTATTAAACCTATTAAATAATATCTTATTATTCAGTTATTCATCTTAAAGATGGTGAATGTGTAAAATGGATTTCGGTGAGGATTCTGTATCCTCCAGGTACTTTATGTTACATGGTATGACCTCATGGGACTAAGTGTACTGCTTAATAGGAATTTCTCTCTTTCCCATTTTTCGCACTCTCGGGCTCCTGCTTGCAACAAATGACCTTGAAAGTCTACAAGCTCAACTGGGATCTTTTAAGGATTTTCAAACAGCCAATTTAACTCTTTCAAGCCTACATTAAGGGCTTGAAAATTTCAACTTGCATGTAATTTACAGCCATAGAATACCTGTTGTTATTCTAAACAAACCACTTATATATAGAATATATTGTTAGTTTGAATATTTTTGAATAACTGATTAATAAGGTATAAAAAACAAACAATAATAAAAGTCTAAATAGTCACTCTATACATAAATGGGAACTAAACAATAAAGGAAGTATTGAACCATGCAGAAGGGATTTTACATTTAATTTAATTTGACCACAAACTGGAGCTTCTTTTACCACAGCATTTCTAACTTCACAGAAGTAGCAGTGCTCCGAAGAAAGTGCAAAATTTGCCCCACTTATAAGACAGTCGGCACAATAGGACCAACCACAGGCGTGTCAGTTAATGTGAACATGGGTTTTAACAAAAAGGAGCATGTAGACAGGAGGAAGTGGAGGAGTTCTATCAAAAACAAAACACCCAAATGGCACGTCAATGCACTCCTTTGAAATGGTATACTGGCATCATGTACAAATTATGTTGCAGAGAAAAACAGACAAAGAAGTTAAAAGGGTCTAAATATGATGAAATGCGGAAAGCTGCTCACAGCTGTAGAGTATACCGCTGGCACGAACAAACACACATGCTACTTCCGAGCACGTCCATCTATTGTCCCAGTGTCACCTGTACTGCTTTCATGCCAACAGACGGCATGTGGGCGTCTCTCTTGCCGAGACCCACGGATGCCAAGCAGGCAAGTGCCAGAGGACGTGTTGCTGTGCCCATCGTGTTTGTCAAACAAATTAAATGCATTGGAGATTCTTCACCTGCCTTGCACACAGCAACCGCATATGGCTCCCCCGTTCAAAATAAGAAAATATGCATACATTAGCATACCTAATGGCCAACTCTCTCCATTTAATATGCAAATGCGCTGAAATATTACTGAACACCGTCTGTTGTAAATGAATAAATTTGAATTGCAATTAGAATAATCCTTTATAATTAATGAAAACTGTCAATTTTGGTTCAGGAGTAATTTGATTAACGGGATGATGGGCTGATGGCTAAGGCTTGTGTGAATGTAGAAGGGTTGTACAGAAGCCTTCACTGGTCAAGGAAGGACCCTTAAATTATTGATTATAGTTACTAAAGGGCCTATGCAGAGAGACAAAGAACAGTAATACTGTCTGATTAGAAAGCCATGCATACTTTTTTGTAATCAGGACCCTGTAGTCACCCCCTTTTACCACTCTCTAAACATTGTAATATCTGTTCATGACCACAGATTATTTGTAATGTTTGGCCTAAAATCATGCAGAAAAAAAAAAAACCCCTAAATATAACACATCAAGAAACACAGTCCAAGTCCCTAAAGCACAACTGCCAAACATCACACACCTATGTACCTTCTGAACATAAATGTTTTCCTACCTGTTTGCATGAGGCATGAAAGAGAGAAAAAAGGGGGAAAATGATTAGTTAATTATACAGTTAATTTTGCGGCATATGTTTTCAATTGCAGTGCCTGACAAATGTGCATAATGATCTCTAAATGTGCAAAGAAACACACAGACAGCAGAAGCCTATAGTTATGACACATTAAGCAAGCTGACACAACATGAAATCATTGTCAATACAAAGCCTGTTTTTTTTTTTAAATCATCATTAAGGGAAAAAAAACATAAATACATTTTACTTGAACTCAAATTGGAAGCATTTTGAAATCTTTAGCTAAATATTTAGCTTGAGAAAAACTGCAGACTATCTATACATGTGAGTTCAAAGAGGAGAAAATAATTATTTAAATAAGTAAGCATATTAATTAACTGTGGAAGGGAAAGTCCTCCCAAAACTGTTTGAAATGACTCTTTGGGTCACTTCTATCTCCTCGTTACTCTACTGCTGCCAGACATGTACGTCATATCACAATTACTAGAGTCATATGCTTCACAGCAAACAGAAAGCAATCACAGCTGTTAACACAGATGCATGACACACAGGCTAGTCCAGACCCCCCGGAAAGCTCGCTGTCGCCTACTAACAGCGGAAAACTGTGAGTGTGCCCACTGACACACAAGCACTGACAAGAAAAACTGCGAAGAGGAAGAGTGCAACTACAGAAAAACTCAAGTCAAATGTCCCTTCTTTGCCAGACGCTTCATGAAGAAAATAAGGGCTTTCTGGCAGGTCGGTAGTGTTGCTGGACCTCGTAATTAGTGTCATATCCTCTTCAGTCACAAGTAGCTGTCGCTCAGCCCTGCCAATAATTACCCAGAGACACCCACACCAATGTAACGGCTAATTAGTAAATTAAGTCGAAAAAAGAGGAGCCCCTAATTAACGGTTATTATGGCATTTCAAGAGTTGCGGCTTTAATTAGCGCGGAACGCGTTTCAATACCGTCTGCTCTGTCCCTTCTCTTCCCTCCAGTCCGCCACCCCCCACTCCTACACACTATCTGCTCACTAAACGCACAGTCTACCAGCATGCTTGAGGTCTTTTGCCCTTGAGAAAGCACTGCTTTAACAAAATTGTGATCAATAATAACTCAGGCCCATTATTTGCCCAAAATGCACCAGAGGGCTGATTAATTTGGTGTATGCAGAGTCACTGTGCATTTAATAATGTTTTATGTGACTCGCAAAAAACAGGTGTAATTTGCACCCTTTACTGAACACTGCAATCCATCACTTGCTTGCACAATTGTTTCTTCCATAACACATTTTTTTCTTCACCTCCTAGACCTTTCTCATTTACTCCTTTATTTGTCTTTGTCTTTCTCTCTGTGTGTATATGTGCATTCCACTTTCATAATGACCAGCCCCCTGCCCCCCAAAACCAGCTTCCATCGGCATCAAAGTCAAGAGCTGCCGTTTTAATTAAGTGACACTAATGAGCTTGTTGAAAGGGGGCTCCTTTGGCTCAGCAGTGCAGCGGTAAATGTGTTTATACTGACGTGTCATCCTGGATGGCTCCTTTTCTCCCCCATTTCCTTCCTCTACTTTACTCCTTTGCCTAAGGGAAGATGAAATCAAAGCTAAAACCAAACCATACTGCATAACAGGAGGGCTGCTGATATACGTGAAAAATGGCATTTGTGTTGTAAAAGCCAGGAACACTCTAGAACACGTTGCATTAAAAATAATCCTGTCCCAGCAAATGTCATTTATTATCAAAGCTGTTTACAGACCTCCTTCAGAAAATGGCACATTTTATGTGTCATCACACTCACTGATCTGATATTCTGAAAGAATGCAATCACAACAAAGAATCCATTCTAATGGGTGATTTTTTTTTTAATGGAGAGGATAAGCTAAAGTGACAATTTAAAAAATATATATCACATAGCTTAGTTAAGAAAAAGCAAAACTCTCAAATACACAATTAGATCTAATATTCATTAATAAACCTAAAATAATAACTAAAAGTTGCATCTTGATTACTGAGTTGTCCTATCATAATTTAACTTTGGTTGCAAGGAAATTGACAAAAAAGATTAAATAACTTACAGTAACTCACACAAATTGTTCATACTATCTCTAAAGGCAAGCAAACTGTATTTGATAATGAAATTATTAGTTTAAAATGGGATGATGTATGATCCTCTGATAACTTGGAGTATGGTTCAAACATATTTACTTCTAAGATTAACTCCGTACAAAGCCAATCTACCCTGGTTTAATGAAAATCTGTGGAAACTGATGAAGAACAGAGACTCAGCATTAAGAAAAGCTGTTAAGTCTAGAAGAGACACAGATACGCTGATTCATAAAGTTATTATACAAAGAACTGAGATTAGCCAATTCATTATTTTTTTCTTCATGTTATGAACAAGGCAAAGGTAATAATAAATTAATAAGCAAAAATAGTAATAATCTCATAAGGTGGGAAGGAGATTTTTTAAAGTCCAAAGCACAGGGAAAATTGATTGAAAATAATATTTCCATTGATGCTATTTAAAGCAGTTTTTTTTTCTTCAGTTTGTTCATCAGTTATGGATATATATAGATAAATGTATAAGTTTATATTCAGAATTTATATACTTTTGTGAAGCTGCTTTGAGACAATGTCTGTTGTTAAAAGCGCTAATCAAATAAAATTGAATTGAATTGAGTTATGGAAATGGATATCAGTATAGATGCTAGAGGTCGGTATTTTGATCTTGTTAGGGTCGATGAGATACAAGTGAATAAAAGACTGGGAACATGTCATTGTTACTCCTATTTTTAAATCTGGAGTCTGCCACAAAGCCAGTAGCAACAGACCTATAAGCAAACTGCCAGTATCTTCAAAATACTGAACAAGTGACAATGTACCTTAATACAAGAAAGTTTGGTTTACACCATATGCAGTTTGGTTTTAGAAAAAAAAATCATTCTACTGAAAGAGTTATCTTACACCTATTAGATCAAATAAAATCTAGGCTTGATAAAGGAGGAGTAATTGGTGCTGTATTTTTAGATGTGCATAAAGCATTTGATGCAGTTAATTATGATGTTCTTATTTCTAAACTTTCAAGAGTTTCATTTTGCATGTAGAACACTGGCATGGATGTCCTCACATTTATCCAAAAGAATGCAATATGTTAAAGTTAATGATGCACGGTCTAGCAACATGAACTGCACAATGGGTGTACCTCAAGGATCGGTGTTAATCCCCTTATGGTTCAGTATGTTATTAATGATCTTCCACAACAGTGCCTTGGGATTGATTTACAAATGTATGCTGATGACACTGTTCTATAAACACATGCAAAATCAGCCAAGCTAACAGCTAACTACTGCTATAGAAAGGATCACTGAATGGCTTTATCACTCCTGTCTTAGCTTGAACAGTAGTAAAACAAAAAGAAATGTTCTTCACCAAAACTAGTACAGCCTCCTACTGTTGACATTTTTATCAAGGGTGAAAAGACTGATATTTAAATATCTGAATTTAACTGAAATAAATAAATAAACTGAATTTAAATATCTTGGAGTAATACTGTATCCAAATCTTAATTTTAAGAAGCATGTCAAGTAAATGACAAAAACTGTTAAATACGACTTGATTGTTAAGTAAAACAAACCTTAAAAATTATGGATAAAAAGCCATTTAATTATCACTACTTCTGAGCTTTGAGAATTTTAGACTCCCAAAAGTGCTTGTACTGTACCCTTTTGTTTCACTGCCTTTGGGCGGTCAGTTTTCTCTGTGAAAGCCATTGCACAGTGGAATCCCCTGCCACATTATATAAAGAGTTGTAGTTCTATTAGTAGCTTTAAAGTGACATTGAAAAATATGCTAAAAAGCTACTCAACTTTGCAATCACTCGTTTTGCAACTTGGTACTTAAATATCCTTCCTGTTTAACATACACAAGGTGCTGACAAGGTGTGTGTGTGTCTGTAGGTTTCTGTGTGTGTGTGGGTGTGATATTATTGTATATGATTTGTATTATGTTCTCTGTTTTGCTTGTCTAGTTTATTTAATGTTGAGTTGAAGTTTTAATTGTAATCTGCCAGGGGGCTAGAGATAAAAATCAGCCTGAGGCTAACTCTGGCATGACACATTAAATGGCAACACTTATGTTTAATATTGTACATGGTCCTTTAAAAATAAAATAATTAAATAATAATTAAAAATAACATGCGTTTATATTAGTCTTGTGTGTATTGTTTACATTTGTGCACATTATAGACCAGAGATCATCAACTGGCAGGCTGTGGTCAGGATGCGGTGAAGTACTTCACTGAGTACTCAAAGAATACTGTAGCAGGACTGATTGATGTATGAAAAAATAAATTGGCATCAACATTCAGTGGCTCTTTTTAAACATGAGCTATTGTAGCTTCTGTATTCAATCTTCTGTTGTAATACTGATGTCTTACCTGGTGAGAGTCATTTTGGCGTGAGTCAAAAGTGGTAACATGAAGCATGAAGCAAAAAACCACTTCAAATTAATTTGTCCTATTTATAGGCATAAACCAATGACTTAGCATTAAAAGGTAACTGTTCATGCCATTCAGCCATTGCTTATCTGGAACGTTGTAAGCAAGAACTTTTATGTAGCTGAACTTTTGCAAATGTATATGTTGTAATTTGAATCAATTTTGTTGAAAATTGTACCACTTTATGAGCCAAGCCAAATAAACTATATTAGATGTATGTATTATGTATGTTTGGCATGTTGGAAAAATACATATTGCAGGAACAGTAGAGTCCAAAGGTCTGAATCCACTATGAGTAGCTGTTTTAATTATCACAGAATAATAAAACATCTTACCTAAAAGGATTGTGCTTTTTTCACACAAGTTTAACTAATACTCTAGAGTTCACTGTTCATCCCTGCACTCAGTTCATGCCTTAATGTTCAGAAATATCTTGCATTTTTTGCATATTTTCATGCAACTGAATGATAAAGGTGTACACTACTTAGACCTGTTCCACTTGAATCTCTCTCACTCACTTCCTACTCTAAAGTCACTTTGAACTCCACTTCTCCAACCACTGTGAATATGTATTACTTCTACATATATTGTTCTATATGCCCCTGTGCTATTCTGCAACCCCCTGCTTTACCATTGTTATGGAAATGCAGGACACCACAGCACAGATTATTTATTTTTCAAACAGTGATATGGCCCGGGACCGAAGTCGACTCCCCCTTTTGAAATGCATCCTTTTTTGAGCTTTTACTCATTAACATCTTCGAATATTCATATCTCTTTCTTTTTCCCCCAGCTTTTGTTTTTGCATTTTGTTAAATATTCAGAGTGTGGATGAAATTAAGATGCTGTTAATGAATAATTAATCAGAATGAAAGCAGCCACTAAATTTATGCACTTTAATTATTGAAACTGCAAACATGAGAATGCAGGCCCGATGCCTTTTTATCAACCCCCATTTAGTGTGTGTGATCAGAATTTAAGAAAAAAATAGAGGATACATATTGGGCGTGTGTGTGTGTGTGTGTGTGTTTGGGTGGGGTATGTTTTTATTTCTAGCTGGGGACTGAATGTCCACACAAAGATAGAAATATCTGGCAGTTTTAGTCATTCATGAATGTTTAAACCACTCATTAACTCTAGGCTCATTTAAATCCTTGCACCCAGAAAATAAAGAAAAGACATACAGTTACTTAACTGTTATCAGAGATGAGATCATCACTAGTCTATATTTTAGTCTAATATTAGTTCTAAGGTCAATTTTATATCCACACCAGACCTCATCATAAAAACTCCCACTTCCATTTACGTCCCTCGTTTAAAGCCTCATTGCTTCTTCATTACTGCTGGGCACTGTCAAGCTGTGCTGTGTGTGTTCGTATGAGTATGTCGGTGTGTTTGGGCTCTGTCAACTCATTAGGGCAAGTCTAATTATTACTGCTGCATGCAACAGCTTGCCAGGCAAGCCCACATTGTTTGCGAGAGGAAAAAATGATCCAGCTTGGATGCACTTGCCACGGACTGGAAATTAAGCTGAGAGAGGGAGTGGGGAGAAGAGAGAGAGAAAATATGAGCCTCCAAAATGCTAATTGAGATCTGTTTTCTGGGAAGACAGTAATGGTGAAAGTGGCCAGAGCAACAGGCACTTTGGCTGGACCCCATCACTAACAGATATTCCAGAGCTAAGCAGGCAAAAACCAAAACAATCTGCATAATATTTAAAGAGCAACTCCATCAATAATTCCAAATTTTGGAATAATTTGCTAGCTATAAAGTAAACAGTGTCACTCAGATTGTTTTGATTAAAATTCTAGAGAAATTAACAAAGTCAGAATTGTTCACAACTGCCGTCACAGGATGCATGTGTCTAAAGTGTTTAAAGCCTTTGAAATCTAACACACTGAAAGTAGATTACATTAAATGTTCCCAGTCACAGGCATGATAGATAGATAGATAGATAGATAGATAGATAGATAGATAGATAGATAGATAGATAGATAAGAGTCGAAAAAAAGCATATGTGATCAGTCATATTTAAGAGAACATATTACATGTAGGTTACATAAAAATATTATGTTTCTTATCAAAATGGGATTTCATTAATTATACAAAACCCAGTTTCTAATTACTCGACTGAATTCTGTAAAGTGAACGTGATCAATTCACGTACTATTAATGTAAACCAATTCCATTATGAAATCTTATGAGAATGTTGGTACTGATGGGAAATATGACTAATGAATTAATTCAATGCAGTTAGTGTGGTATTATAACGCAGCGGATGCTGTTCGATTCTAAGTTAAGGCGGAAGCGTAGAGTTTGATTTTATTCAGGCCTCCGAAAAGATGTAATCAAATCATGTTGGACAAATGAAAACAAATTGTGTTGGTATAACACCATTCAATCATGTGGAATCGCTGTACACATTTGAATTAAGTAAATTCAATGGGCTTTTTTTCAGTGTAGATAGATAGATAGATAGATAGATAGAACCAAGAACCTACTATAAAGTTCAATTTCAGGTAAAGCATTAAAGCAAGGCATTAAAGTAAGCATTAAAAGTAGACCCTTTGAGGCACAGCTATACTCTAAGACGTGATGATCCCAGTGACAGCTTTGCACCTTCATTCCTTTTTTAGCAACAGAGAAAGTAAAAGTACTTTCACTCAACCCTCTGCCATGTCGACATGGGTGTTTCTGTCCTCTCTCTCTTTATGCCTTCAGTCTCACTGAAGTATGTTAATCGACAGGCAACACCAAATCTTACTAAAGCCGCCATTCCTGGTTGGCTGGGGGGGAGGGGGGCGCAAACATCTTTCAGGTACCGTGACAGTTATCGAAGTGTGTGTAACTTTGAGTATGTGACTCTGGGCAAATTTGACTAAACCACATACCCATACTTCCTTTTTAAGAAGATGAGTTTTCTCTAGCACACACACACACACACACACACACACACACACACACATTTACGAATAGGTGCCATGTTCTCAGTAACAGAGAATAAAACACTCCTACTTGCTGTCCTGCCATCGCCTCTCTTTTTGTTCCCCTGAGTGGGATCATAAATAAATAAAAGGCTTAGAGGAAGATGAAGTGTGTGAGGAGACAGATATGCCGAGTTCTGTGTTTTTCTGATCTGGCAGCAAAGTTTTATCACTTGTGCTGTTAAAATGGTGAATGAGGGTCTGACAGAAAGACAGTACAGGAGGTGCCACTGCAGATGATATGGCCTATAGATGTAATATTATTCTTTAGAAGGATGACTTTCACAGACACAGACTAAAATAAGAATAATAGTTAAAATTAATAAATACAATATTTTAAGGTATTGATAATAATGAAAATAAATAAATCAGCATGATAACATTTTTGAATTTTAGGAGATATGTTAAACAGCCTCACTTTTTCATTCTCATAATGTGAAAAGGAATTATTTATCTATCACTCTTGCAATATTCCAGGTTAGTCTTCAGCTAGCCTTTTGTAATTGACAAGCTTCTGCTCATTTCCAGTGTAACTCCCAGCAAGAGAAATTAAAAGAAAGCAATAGAGGAGGCTATCAGACTTTGCTGTCGTAACCACTTCCTTCAAGAGAGCATCATTCCTTTTAATTAGCGGCGAGGTGGCGATCAAAGCCTAAGCCACCTCTGCCGAATGAGACATCAACACGCAATGAGAAAAAAATGGTCTTTGTTGCGCAAACGATCGCTGCCACCATTGACGCTGCCACCATTAAAATCCGTGCCAAGTAAGCGTGCCAGTGTGCTGTTTCAGTAGCTCTTATGAGAGAGAGGATGCGATGGTGACAACTGTCACACGTTTATAGAACAGCGTCGGCTTAATTATCCTCTCAAAAGAAACACAAGCACGCTCTTGGTGAGGAGGATGATGATAACCGTGGAGATGCACTTGCAGTGAAACCACATAGAAACAGTTTGTGCCAAAGATGAAATGCTATCAATATTCCTTCCTTAATGATTTGAGGGTTGCTGCAAAGTACACTATTACATGACATATATTATACTGTACCAGGTTATGTTTAACTCTGAAGAGAATAAACACTTTCTTAGTGAGGAGCAACCTCCCTCCCTTCCTCCCACAGTACAATTAATGGCATCTAGAAGAGCTTTTCTCATAACCCTAATCCTGCATAATTGTTCATCAGACTTCCTGCACTTTTATATGATGTTTATTTGGCCTGCCAGGAAACTATATAAAAATTCATCTTTATAGCAATAGTTAGCTTGTAGACCATAATCAATATTTCAGCCTATTTTTTTTCCATTTTATACAGTGTCACACTATGAATATATTATATGTTTGTACAGTATTTGAGTGTGTGCTTACAGCTGCACTTTGTTTTCTCATTTATGCTGTTTTTAAACACAGGAGTTTCTCAGGAGATTCAGACTGTCTGCTGATTTGTGTTGAGTCCCACATCAACAGCAAAAAGTGCTCTCTGCAACCTTTTACAGGAAGTGATTTTACCACTCAAACACACACTTTTGTCTTCATTCCTGAAAAGGACTGATGGCAAAGAATCTCAATATGTGACAATGCACCAAACTGCTACTGCAAGCATTATTAATTTATCTGAAATTACATTATTGCGGTCTTGCCAGACGCAGTATAAAACCATATAGCTATTTTTAAACGCTTCTGTGATTAACACAGTTATGTATGGCGACTGCGCAGCACAGTCACTGTTTGATAGTGCAGCAACAGGTCCAGGCAAGCATTTTCCCTTTTACAGAACTAGGCACAGATGTCTAGGGTCTAGGGACTGCTGAAGAAGCAACGGAGTCCAGCTACACTCATTTACGAACATAAGGTAGAATTACTTACCATGACCATATGTATTACTGAGCTAAAAGTGTTGTATGCAAAATGCTGAAAATGTTCTGAGCCTCAGAGTTTCACTCTCAGTGGCTTAGGAGGAAAAATGTAACTAGAGTGTTTGAAAGGAAGTCAGTTCAAAGCCTATACCTGGAGTGAAGCAGGAAACTGAGTCCTAATTTTGATATGTACATGGATGTCTGACTTCCTGACATCTCCTATCTCCAGTATTAAAGATGGAGGGAAAACATTTAAAAAAATCTCTCTACTGAAAAGACAAATCCTTATTCTGATTTTTATTGTCAGGTTAGACCGTATATGAGCATGGTGTAGTTTATATCACTTTATGCACACGCAATAAGAAAAAAAGCTCTTATTTGGGAACAAAAACCCCAAAACATTTATGCTCTCTCTCTCTCTCTCTCATTCTCTTTCTCTGACAGATTTATACTCTTGTCTGTCTTTAGCTGCAGCTCACTGTTCTGTACGTCTGAGATACTCAAATCTGACAATATTAATCATAAATTATGTTTTATTCTCAAGTTCATGTTTCATGGTCTTAGCTGATGTAGTGGAGGTAAAGCAGTAGTGCAAAATCAATGTTGAAAGTGACAATCATGTTGCTGTGTGTGTGCATTTGTGTGTATGAATTAAAGTATAAATTGAACAAGGGCCATTTGAAAAATAGGGGCATGTTTGATACCATGAAAATGAACATGAACACCCACTTAAGAAGCCCCCTGTTTTCAGCAAACACACCTGATAACCATTAATCTATTGCGCGCGCGCGCGCGCGCTCCTCCCTCCACCTCACATACACACCACACACTCACAGAAGATGAACACCTCAAAGCTCAGGTTGCCCTCGTTTCCATTACCAGGCAGATTCAATTATTTTTGTTCCTCTCTCACAAGGGACTGAGCATGCATATTAAAATCTTTCCCAATTTTCACCAGCAGTAAAGTATCAGAGAATAATAACTCAGGTTTTCTCCACCATCTTTCTCACACACACACAAACACACACATACACCCTGTCCCAAAACAACGTATCTGGCTCCATGGGACCTAATTAACATCACCTGTGTTAATCACTGCCTCAAACCAATCAACAGCTTGCCTTCTAATTGGCTTTTTTTTCCTTTTCTCCATTGAGGCCGGAAGTCACCACGGAGACAAATCACCTGAGGCTACTGGCATTAAGGTATGATGCTCCATCTCTCTCTCCATCTCACACACACACACACAGAATAGCAGGCTAAAACGGGGACAAACTCCAACTGATGCTTGTTTATGTGCCTTGATGAACACACCTTCTGCTAGACTTCAGGGATCAACATTTAGCTGTTGTTTTTCAAGCGGGCAGTGTGTAACATGCCCAAATTGTCAGGGGGAGCAGCTGCAGGAGCTTATCCCCCATGAGAAATGTGTGTGTTTGTGTGTGTATGTGTTTGAGGGATAAGGCTGAGAAATGCACTTCTCTGTGTACTTCTGAGATAATGTATATCTCTAGCTTTTAAAAAAAGTGGAGTTTTGTTGTTTTTGCCTCTCACTATTTATTTTCTCTGAGTGGGACAAACATCAGACAATAGTGAAATAAAATAGTGAAATAAAAATGAGATGTGACCTCATGTTTCCTGTGCTTTTTTCCCCAAAACAAAATAAGCACATCCTATGTTCTTCATTTCTACTGGCTCACAGTTCAGAAGTTCACAAATTCATGTGGTTGAAATTCACCTGGATGTCACTTTCTGCTAGCAGAAACACATTCTTTAAAAATGTCCCATGTCTTTTTTACAGTCAACGTAATAGAATTTTTCATTAGCCCAATTTTACTCTTGGTTGGCTGACCACAGATTTAGGCATGTGTTTGTCAGTGGAATGTACCACACCAGGAGAGGACTCTCTCTTTCTCTCTCTCTGTGTGTGTGTGTGTGTGTGTGTATGCATGCGTGTGCGTGATTGGATTGATTTTCTTTCAGCCACGGACAGTTTGGGACTGACGCTGGCCTCTGTGTCAGTCTTGGGCAGCTCAAAGGGCCACTGCCCTCCTCAAGACAATCAATAAACGTCTGTCAGAGAGAAGTCTGTTCACACACACCAAGTTACACCACTCTCCTGAGGTACATCAGATGCTCACTCAAACAGTGGATGAGAAATTTAGCATTGTGTTTAGCGAGCACACCAGTCACATAAAAACATCTCAGTTGCTCTGTATCAAGGCAACAGATCACATTTACACTCGACTGTTTCATGCACGATATCCAGCTGGAATTTATACACATGAAACTGCGTAAAGTGTAAATGCACTTTAAAAACCCAATCTTCCAAACCACTTCATTAGGTCCAAGATGCACTTTGCTGTACAAATGTAAATACAACTGCACATTCAACAACCAACACCCCTGCCAGTACATTAAACCGTAAGCACATGGTCCTTGCCTGCCAGTTTGTGCCTTTGAGGAGATTTAAAATTAATGATGAGGCAACCATTTTTGTATGAAACAACTGAAAACACCAAAAGTTAGGGGTGAAGTGTAATTAGCTCATTTACATATTATA
The DNA here is from genome assembly GCA_030068355.1 of Notoglanidium maculatum. Lineage (NCBI taxonomy): Eukaryota > Metazoa > Chordata > Actinopteri > Siluriformes > Auchenoglanididae > Notoglanidium > Notoglanidium maculatum. The sequence continues at coordinate 13,267,389 of JAQQZX010000011.1, forward strand.
CATCACATAGCAATCAGATTTCAATCTGGCTAAACACAGTAGCATTTGTCCACAAGGGTGAACGCGTGTGCTTAAAGTCTTATCAGGATACGAACTGGATCCAAGATGATCAGGTGTACACTTTATTCAAAATTATACACTTTAGTGATGCGTTGATATTGATTATTGGTGCGTTTATTAGCCTGAGACATTCTGCATCACAATCTGATCCACTGGTGTAGTGGTGTATGCTCTAAAAGCATGGCACAGGACACAAAACGCATAATAGAAACTTAATAGAACAGAAAGTGGGTTACTCTGAATATCGGCACCCTATCAAAAATAAATAATTACATTACGCTGGTGCATCATAGAATCCATTTATACAGAATGAAACAGTTGTTGAATAAAGTCACCAGTGCCTCTTGCCTCAGCCTAATTAAGGACATCTTCCGTGCCACATTGAGGGAGCTACAGACCAGATGGGTCCTCATGGCGCGCGCACACACACACACACACACACACACACACACACACACACACACACAAAAAGGAGGGCATAAAAAGACACAGACCTGCAAACAAAGTGTGTGTGTGGTGTGTGTGTGTGTGTGTTTTAATGACCTCTAAAATGTCGGCATTGCTCACTCAGTCCCTTTAGTAAAACCTTATATGAAGACATGGACAGTTTGGGGGTGAAATCTCCATACGGCTCATGATTACCTCAAACAGAATACCAAAGGCTTTAAGCATCTAATATCTTTGGGGCGATGTTATCACTTTCTTCTCCCTTGGCCAGTAAATTATTGCTAAGCAGCATCCTCGCTGGGGCAGAAGCACTGAAGACCCAGTGATCAAATATCTTATGGTAGAAAGGAAGCTTAGCTTGAGAGTTCAAGGCTGCTCATTTTTAGCCAATGTAAACCTCACGCACCCATGCACATGTTCCTTGCCTGTTCGGCCCAGCCCTACCCCCAACCCTTCATGCAATATTAAAGATCCAGAATGGAGCTCATAAAGAAGTGTCGAGGCTTCTGCCTTTGTAAATCATAAATCTCTATTGATTTTTGCTGCTTTGCTTTGGTGTAAGTGCTCTGTGGAACACTAGTGGCAGAGAACACTTTATTAGATTAGGCTAAAGCTCACCGATGCACACCCACCTGCCCATGCATGCGTCTGAAACAATAAGACAATGCTGTGCATATCAGTGACAAATAAGTGTATCTCCAGCCAGTTAAACCCGGTCTCTGTTTCACTCGCACACCCACACTCACACAGCCGCTCCCACTTTTGCAGGAAATCCTTCTTACATCTTACATCCTCTTTGCTCCTAAGCCATCTTCAGTGCGTCTGACAGGTTTTCAGCACTGAAGACTTCGGCCGAGAGCAGCTTTCATAGCTGCCTGTCTCATTAGAGAATGCTTTGCAGCTTCCAGCTCTTGTAATTCAATTAATATTTTCAAAGAATACGCAATTTCCACTTTCTAATTCATCCATTCCTGATACTGTGTTAATAATTAAAATCACACTGCCGGAGGTAATAGTACAGTTGAAACAATGTTACTTTTAATCTCTCGGTTTTCCCTCACAGGAGATTACTGTGATTTCTGTAAGTAAATTATTTGCATTACTCTCAGCAATCAAGAACCTAGATATGGCGTGTGTGTGTGTCTGGGTGTACACAAGTATTACTTTAGTGTTTCCCCTCTCTATTTCTCTTGAAGAATGATGCATTTTTGAAGCATGTCTTGCTAGTTGTCCAGTGCCAGTCAGAGGGGTTTAACATGGCAGAATCTGAATTGAGCATCTTGAAAAAAAGCTGCTAATTTTAGGGCCTTTGTCTCCAAAGTTTTATTTACTAACTGACATTGACTAATCAATTTCTAATGAAACAAAAAAAACATTCACCCTTATCAGAAATAGCAAGATGTTTGAAAGATGAAAGTACTTTTCTTGCTAAAAAAAGATGTAATAAGCTTTTGAGGTGCAAGTCGAATGAAGGGAAAAAAGTCATACAAATGGGAACGGCGACACAGCGCACGGTTCTGTGTTTAATCCAGCACTGTATTTTGTTTCAGTGTAGTACTAGTCCTCGCCTCTCATTGTCATCTTTCACAGGGGGCTCTTCATTAGGATCCTGCAGCATCTCTAAAACCTGCTCTTGTCTGACAAGGCAGGCATATCCTGTTACTGACGCCAGGAAGAGAGATGGCACGTTGCACTGCCGTGGCCCACAGGACTCAATTATTGTCTCCCATATGTTAACATGTAAGAGGAGGTGTCAAGCAATTTCAGATCTTGCTGCAACACTGTGTAAACCTTTTTTACCATCACTTTCTTTCCCCCTGCTGAGATTTGTGCGCATTCCGGTGACCTCGTTCTTGTGCTAACACGCATTTCAGAAGAGTGCAAAATGGGGACAATGAAGGGAAAAATATCAGGCTGTGTTGTGATTAAAGGATTAAAATCTGCACTGACCCAGTGACTAAGTGACATTAAATGCATAGCTAAGTGAAATGCACCTTGTCCTTGATTAAAAAAAAAGTTAAAATTAAGCAATAATCAGTGAATTGACGAATCAATTTACCTGTTAAAATTTTTTTTTTATGAAATGCTAATAGACCTTTATTGCTTGAATTGATGACCATTAAAGAATGTTGACCATAAAGGTTTACTGCATATCTCTGCTGTCCTCCACAGATACTTGGCACATTTCTACCTCAAGTGATCAGGCAATAATCATCATCAACCAAGACATTAATTAGTTGAATCTGCAGTACTACTGTTTGGTTGCTTGGAAACACACATGTCCTTTGTGGATAAAGCTGGGAACTATGAGGTCTCATTAAGAATTCATAGTAATTATAACAAGCAGGGGAGATTTGGGTAATGAATTAAACTGTAAGCAAAACTATGACTGTTGGAACCTGTCCTTAGCTTTTCTTTTTATAGCTGAAATCAGTGACCATGGGAACTGTTATAAATAAAAGTATTTAATTATTGTATAAGGCTACACAGCAAAATATCTCATGTTGAAACTCATATAAGCGATTTAGGTGTTAATTCAACACTAGTAATTTTACTGTGTAGTCTTACATAGTTATAACTCAGTTATACATTTTACTGGGCTCAGGTGCTATTTTGTTCAGCTTTACCAGATAACATTGTATAAATTAAAAAGGCAAACTGGTCCTTACTGTCACTAAACATTATGAATATATTACAAAATACACTGTCTTGTAATTCTCATGGCATATTTGAATGGTATATATATTTTCAAAGTAGCTGCCTTCTGCATTTCTAAAAGGAGGCATTCAAGATAAAATTCCTCATTAAAATGCAGGCACATATCCGACTTTGTCAGAGAACCCTAATGCAGACTTTCTTATGGCGCAGGGTGAACAAGCCATGTCCCTCAAGAGCGAATATCCACGCATGTGTTCTACTTGGAGCGAGGAATGGTGGATGCTGCTGGCTTCAGAATGGTGACATTTGCTGTCTTTGTTTGCTTGGCCATTGGGTGTAATTCCCCTGTGAAACTGGAAGCTCAGAAAGTTTGACAAAGCAACAGCTTGGTCATCAAACACCCAACAAGAATGAGATTTTGGAAGATTCTTATTCTGTCTGTAATAAGGAACATTAAGATAAAGAACCGAACTTTTATTTATTTTTATTATTCTTTTTTTTCCCTGTTGGTCCATTTAAAAGGAAGGTAATGTGACATACAATATCAATTATAAAGCAACCATAAACAAGCTGAAAGGCTAAACTGGAGAAACTCTGCATGCCAACAGTGTCACTCCATCCAACATAGGAGGCAGATTAGAGGACACGAATTGATGTTAAATGTTTATGGTGAAGTAACTCAATAGAGGCACAGAGACAATGCTGAAGCTGAGATAAACAGGCTGAGGCTGCCTGTGAACGAGGATAATGACAAAAAGGAGTTGACACTCTCAACCTCATGCTAGTTCAGACTTGCTACACTCATTAGATCTTCCTCTTCCCTCACACTCCACAGCAAATCCCAACATTCTGCTATCTGTTGAATGATACACAACATGAAAGCAAAAACTACGTAATTTTGCTAATTTGAGATGTAAAACAAAAACTATACATCTATACATCTTATACAACTATAAGCTGTAAAGTCATTTCTGACATATGCATGAATTCTCACACAGGGTTATGTTGCAGTAAATCAAAAACAAAAAATGGGCAAAGACCAGGCTGAGGAGGCCTTTGTTACCCAGCAAAGCCCAAGCAAACAAAAGTAAGCATGCAGAATGAAGAGCACGCTTGGCAGAAGTTTGGCATGTTTGTCATCTGCAAACTATTTTTGTGGAGCCAAGAAAACAAACATTTCTGAGCAGCAATTTAACTGGGTGACATTAGTGAGAGGGTAAGCGAGGGGAAAGAGGAAGGGAGGAGAGAGAGACAGAGAGATGGAGGGAAACAGAGAAAGGCCTGAGTGTTATTTAAGCCAGTCTGCCACAAAACAGAACGATAAATAAACCTATTGTTGTTTTGTATTGAACCCAAATGCAAGTGCACTGAAGAAGCACCACAAGAAAGCAAAGCCATGTGTTTGTGAAAGAGACCAAAAAAGAAAGCAAAGATTTCTTTTGTTGTTTTTCTTTGCTCTGAAAGTATAAAATGTTTAAATGGGGTTGAAACAGAGCTCGGTCTCTCTCACACACTCATTTTTTTCACTCATCACCCTCTGTTCTAATGAAAGCAGCAGTCTGACGCCAGTCTAATTTTCTCACTTCTGCGGAAATGCAGCAGGAAGAAAACGTTTGACTTAGCACATCACTCTTCTCCTCTCTTGCTTCTTTCTCTCTTCAGCTTAACATGTTGATGAAACTCTTGTGAATTCATCAAGGAAGCTTTTAACTGTTAAGAGACTAAAAATTTCCTTGCCTGTAAAACTTTTTTCTGTAAAGCCATAAAAATGTGTCATTTATAATTCACATGTGTGTGTTGTGCAAAAGAAATCTCTTTTCTGTGGCATTTTGTTTGGTATTCTGGAGATCACTTAGATGTCTTTTGGTGTATCAGGTGATTTGGCTCAGTTCATCGGTTCTGTTTACATAGATATGTGTGGCAAGTCGCGTAAAGGAAACAATCGTCAGAAAAGAAGAACTTGTATGCCTCTAAGGGCCTGTTTACACTTGGTTTTATAACACATCGCAGGCGATCAGGTCAAAAGTAGACAGCTGTGACAAATCACTGTTTACACCTGTGTCTATCATGTGTCTCCAAGGTGTCCAGGTGACCACTTATGTTCAGATTTTCTTAATGCTCACATCACTTCCGCTAGAAGGTCAAAGTGCCTCATGCACAGTTATGATAAAAATGTTAAACATGCAACATACCTTCATTATTTTCTTGCACTTCAACCATGTACATCTGTGCTCCTCTCAATTTTTTTGACCTTTGGCATGCTGTCACTAAAACAACCCCAACCAGCATTAATGATTTTATGAATTCATTAATGCTTTTCCTGACATGTTCTTGTCAGGGACACATCAGAGTTTACACTACAAAAGACATGTGGTCAAATGCATTCCAGACCACCTCTGCAAGTGGTTTGAATGAATGTGTCTTAAATGCATCTTTATAGTCATTTACACTTGCATTTAGAGCTGACCACTTGTGATCAGATGACCCAAGATGCATTTTAATATCAAGTGTAAACAGGATATAAGAATATATACAGAATAGAATGTATAGAATATATATACAAGGCAAGGTGTATGATTTATATATATATATATATATATATATATATATATGCATGTATATGTATAAATACACATATGAGGGAAAATCAAAAAGTAAAGGCAAAATACATTTAACAGCTTTAATAAAAGTAAGTTTGAGCAATTGAACAATTGAATATATCACTTTTCTGCATAGTCCCCAAGCAAGACAACGCATTTGTTGCATCATTCAACTAGCTTCTGTATTCCTGCAGAGGAGAAGTTTTAAACTAGGTGAGCACCGCTTCCAGATTCGGGCTGTAAGCAGGATATAGAAGATGTTCGAACCCAAGCTGTTGCACTGTCTCTACTGTGCTCTACTGCTGTAAGAGGATATGCATTGACATGGTGCAGAAGACTGTTTTGGACAACATTCCTCTTCTTTTGCTGTGAATTGAAGATTTACGTTCATTTTGCAGCAATGCACAGTAAATTGCCCTGTTCACTCTTTGCCCATGTGCTAGGAAATGTGCCAGAATAAACCCCTTCATGTCCCAAAAAAATGTTAGGGTTAGTGTTAACCTAACTAGGGCACGTTGTTCCTCGATCTTGCAATGGAGCCTCCGTTTTTCTGCCCTCGTTGGATGCCACTAAAGTTCCGATTATCACATAATTTTAAAATTGCCTGGTTAACACACGGGGGTGGTGCGGTGGTTAGCACTGTCGCCTCACAGCAAGAAGGTCCTGGGTTCGATCCCGAGATCACCAGGGTGCCTTTCTGTGTGGACTTTGCATGTTCTCCCCGTGCATGTGTGGGTTTCCTCCGGGTGCTCCGGTTTCCTCCCACAGTCCAAAGACATGCAGATTAGGTCAACTGGCTACTCTAAACTGCCAAGAGGTTGGCACACACACACACACACACACACAAACACACATATATATATATATGGATAGATGGTTATAGGTATAGTTATGCACACAAACACACACACAAACACAATATTTTTTCCATTCTGAGAAATATGACATATGTCATTCATGCTTTTTAGGTCTTTTGTTTGTCACCAATGGAACCTAAACCTAAATGGTGGCTACTCTGAGGAATCTTAAATGTATATATTTTTTTACCACTTTTTTGTTTACTGCATAATTCCATATATGTTCCAGATGTTATTTCATAGTTTTGTTGTCTTCAGTATTGTTCTGCAATGTATAAAATTAAGAAAAACCTATGAATAACTAGGCATGTCCAAACTTTTGACTGGCACTATGTCACCATAGTTAATATAATCGTACATGTACTGGATTAACTATTACAAATCCTAAAACTCCAATACCTTTTGTCATTTTTCAACAGGAGCAGTAATGCAGAAGAGTGCTTATTAAAGCACGACAGTGTTTAGACAGCATCACACTGCTGCTTTGGTATTTGGCCACATACTTTTCTAGTATGTTGAAGAACCACACAATTATCTACAAATAGTTCCATCTCTCATGTTATTGCTGTTGACTGTATGTAACTCAGTAACACTTGCCCGTTTCAAAGACCATTTTTAAAGAGAAAGTATGTAATCTCCCTCTGCATAGAAAATGTAATAATAGAAATCAGGATTTGCTCTTGGCTTGTTTGATGGTCTTGTGCTCTCTATGCCTCTCAACACGATACAATCTGTAGCAACATGTCCATATGGCAGAGACATAAATAAACTAGAGCAGTGGGACCTGAAGGGGTTCCCACACAAATCACTTTGAACATAAACACTCAGTTTAGGTGTTTATCTGCATGGGGCTTCTGGGAGCTGTGCTTTGCTAGCTTTACTGATGTGGGGTAAAATGAGAAAGCCCTCAGTAGTGTGCATCTGTGTCCAGAAGATGACGTGGGAAGCTCTGCACATCATCAGATGCCTGCTATTCTTATATTGTCTTTGTAAAGAATTAGGTTTATTGATTGCATAATGAACACAGAATGTCCCTGTATACAAGCTGTGTAGATGTATAAATATGAACCAGACACACAGCCGGACACGCTCACAGATACATTTCATAGTGGAGCAAGGTCAGTGTATTGCAACTGTGGTGCATGTGGTGTTGCAGTAATGTACCTCCTGCCTCGCACACAGCACAGGTTTTCCTTCTATTGTCATCGTAAAGATTGATAACACCGCTTATTATCGCCAAGCAATTGTCAGCTTTTCCTGGACAAATTATAAAAAGAAACGAAAGAAATCCACACACCCTGTTGTAACTGAACAAAATGTGGAGAGCGGAATGTTGGCTTGGAGAAAGGGGAAAAAAAAAAAACATTCACACATTCCAGGTAACTAGAGTTTTCCTCTGTCCATCTGACATGCTTCAGTTCTGTCTTCTCTGATCCTTTCCTTTATATGTTTATTCAAATGTATATGCTTATGTAATACTTGTTTTTATACAGCACCTACAACCTTAAATGAATACTTACAGTGTTACTTTACATCTATCCAGACACAAAAAAAAACACCTGAGTGATCATTCAACACTCATGACTGTACAGATGCATCAGTGCATTTCAATCCAGCAATGATCTAAGTATAAAGCTCATTTCTGTCAATCAAAACACTTAAACACTCCTAATCTTCCATTACTTGTGCCACTGCTGCCAGGCAGGCTCTGGCTTCATGCGCAGGGAGTCAGGGGCAGTTTGAGCCCCAGTGCCCCTTAAGCCCCTAAAGGACCTGGTGTACCGTACATCACCCACTTCCACCAGAATTTCAATTCAATTTTATTTGTGCAGCACTAAACACAATTGGTCATTTGTTAATGCGGTAGGGTAATGTGGGTCTTTGCAGAAATTCATAGTAGCCTATAGAATTTACAGCCTGACAACTTTCCGTGTTTTGAAAATGCACTTGCATGGACTTGCACGTCCAGTTGCAAAGAAGAAGAGAAGTTTGACGATCGCATTGATACTACACAATTTTCACACATGAAATTGGTTACAATCAATATGTTTAATAAAAGAGGTAAAATTACTTCTTAAATATCAATCTTATTCAATTAGTGTCATGGTAGTGTCATTAGAGGGGGGCTTGGTTAAGTTACATTTCTGTAGATCGCCTCATACAGACTGAATGTTTGGTATGCTGAATAGCAACATATGCATGTAACAGAACGTTGATATTCATTGCATAGAAGGTGCTGAAAATAACTTTCATACAAACATATTTTCTGTGAGATTGGGCTGTCTGTGGGATGAGTACAGGAGAGTCTTTCTGGTTCCTCAAAGGTGAAAGTCTGCAGTATTCAAATGAGATTATCCACTAAAGCAGTATGGTGTTGTTTAGGCATGAACTGTTTTTGGAAGTGGGAAATCTTTCAGAAATCCTTGTGAGATTAACATTTAAAAGCAAATTTCTTTATTTACCGTTTATTAGAGACTGAGGCAGATATTGTCGGGTGCACTAGCATGAACTGTCTTTATTTTATACATATTACTTCCATTACAATGCCTTTAATACACTATGAATACAATATTTTATACAATTGAGCAAAAACAATGAACAGTATTATAACTGCATTATACTTATGACTTTGGTAAAAAACTAAAAGTAAATAACTTGGAGATGTAATGCTATAATATTGCTACCTTCCCAAACCAGTATGTCTTTTCTCACTGTTTATTGTGCAGTCATTTCTTATGTTCTTATATTTCTTCATTGCTTGTGTTTATTTCTGTCTGTCTATTTGTGGCTCTTTCTAACACAAACTACACTGCAAAAACACAACCCTTACCCCCTGAGCAGGAAAAAAGAGACATCAGGGGAGTGTTTAGAACCCTTTCACCCCCTAGGGATACACATTCCTTTCCATTAACCGATCCGTATCCACTTCCTGTGGGAGTTGGTCCTGGACTTGGAGCTGGGGCTCTCCAGAACAGGAAGTAATCCAGAGAGCAGGGGAATTCATCACTCAGGGCCTCTAAGCAAGTCTGACCATGGTATCTCACACATGAGCATGTGCGCATACAGAAGCTTTCTACTGGAGTTACCACTATTACAGAGTGCATGCATGAAAGAATGGATAAAGGGAATGAAATAAAGAGTCCGAGTGTGAGAATAGTTTGTGAGAAGTGAGGTCAGCTTCAGGTAAGGAAGACCGCACCAGTGGTATTGAGCCTACAATTTTTCAGCAGTTTGCGTCCTGTAACAATGTGCGTGCAAAGCGTGTGCTTTTGCCCCTCCGGTGTTGACAACATGGCTGTCCCGTTTCTGTTTACGTGGAGGTTGCTAAGGCCCCGGTGGTCATGGGGCATTTCCTCTGGTGACATCAGTGTGGGTCTGCTGGCTCCACACCCTGCCCTCCTGCCTGATGTTTCCACATTATTTCTGCCATTCATCTATTGTCACCTGAACCAAGGCTTCGCACTCTTTGTTTCAGAGCCCTCGTTTGGTCTGTGAGGCCTATTCTTCATCTCTCTACCTCACAATAACTTTTATTAATAGTCCTGTTTATTATTGGACTTTGTTTAGAACAAAGAAAAGCCACATGCTAAAACACCCTCTGTTCAGATCAGACCGTGGCATCTCGCTGTTCCAGGCACTGTGAAATTTTTCTCGGCTCAGATTCTCAGGCTGCTAAATTAGAGGTCAGCCACCTAATGAGCATGGAGAGTAAAACAAATGTGTCTGTTTACACAGCCTACATAATTTGAAACCAACATTAAGCAGCAAGGCACCTCACAGAGAAAAAGTGTCTAAACAAATCAGGTGGAAGTGTGAAAACAAGCTGCCATGTTGTGACTGGAGTCAGCTTGGCTTTCTCTACTTTCGAGGAGCAATCTGCCTTTGCAGGCAATCATGAGGGATCGACATCTCCTGCCTCACAACTACAAATACCTGTCATGCTATTTTGGCTGTTTTCACTGAAAAAAAAGCATGAGAAGAGAAGCAAAGCAGGCCACAAGTTGCATATAGTGCAAGGGCAGTGGTAGCTCGGTGGTTAAGACGTGGGACTAGTGATCGGAAGGTTGTGAGTTCAAATCCCAGCACTGCTAAGCTATCGCTGATGGGCCCTTGAGCAAGGCCCTTAACCCTCAACTGCTCAGTTGTATAAACGAGATATGTAAGTCGCTCTGGATAAGGGCGTCTGCCAAATTACATAAATGTAAATATAGAGAGGAAAAATAAAATTGAAAAAAAGAAGGTTGAAGTAGAGATTGTGCAAATTTAGTAAAGATCCTGCATTTGTAACTGTGGGCTTTTTGTGTTGGCATTGCGATGTTGTAAATCAGCTGACTCTTTTCTACTCCTGGATGAGTTTGCATTTACTTTCCTTTTTCTCTCTATTTTGGTGGTGGGGAGGGAGGATAGGCTTAACCCACAGCTCATTAGCTGAGCATAAATTCTATGTTGTTGCACGGTAATTTAGCCAATTAGCATCTTACTGTTGGATGGCACCTAAATTATAGTGCAACAAACATGACTAAAAATCTGGCTTATAATTTATGTCCTCTCATTTGCAGTCTGAAAAAAAAACAGTCTTGGCATCATATGAAAACATGCATGGCTATGGCCTCGGAAAGCCCTTAAAGAGCTGTGAAGTATTCAGGCCATAAAACATTGGGTGTATTCATAAAGACAATATATAAACTACCATAGACATTTCAGGAAAGTAGTAATAACAATTTGTCCCTCAGTTAACACTGGTTTTTATTTTTTATTCTTTTACAGATCGTTGTGGAAGGCATTTTTACTTATGGTAATACCATAGCAGCATTATCATTCCTGTGGAAAAGAGAAAAAAAGGCTCAGAATGATAGCAGCAAACGATATGTGCTAAACGCTTGATGGATGGAGCTTGCCTCATCTCCAATTGACCGTGTGACATCAGCAATGTGAGGCTTGTGTCAGTAACATGGTGCTAATGGCAGCGTAAGCTATGGTGCCTGACTGAGCAATCTATTAGCCCCTAATCACCCCTCCCCCACACCCAGTACTGCCATGAGAGGCCGTTTATCCTGGCCCATTGCACCATGTGTGAGAAAGAGATCAGCTTGTGTGAGCTGGTCATAAACAGAAACACTCTTTGCCCCTCACCCCACTCTCACACAAAACGCATGGCTGAAATGGATTTTGATGTTATTTAATTCTTTCTGGAAGGATCCCGTAGCACCCAAACGTCAGGAGAGAAGCAACATCCATCAGGGAAATATGGTAGGACTATTGAGTTCACTTAAAACACAGCTATTATGAGTAGCCGTGTGTAAGTTTTCGTCGTCTCTAACCATCAGTTTCTCATTAAGGACAAGAAAGCCCCCAGCTATAATTTACATCTTATTACTGTCAACAAAAACAAAAAAACATGCATTATTGTAATATTTTCTGTTTCTCTTTTCCATCTCTGTGCATTCAAGAAACAAAGTGTAAGCATAGTTCAGACTACTAATATTAACAAGATCAGCCCAGTAATATTAACGATTGCATAAATTTTGAGAACCAATAGACAGGAGTATCACCAGAGTGCGGAATAAACACACTCTTCACTCCAGGCCCTCAGGAAAGATGGATAGCTCCACTTCCTCATATTATCTCATAGGTCTCTGACATTTGTCAGCAAGGGAAATGTAGCCATTTCCTCCGACAGGCTGAGATGCACGTGTGCTTGCGGAGGCCTTTGAACTGTATAATTGTTTTGATCTGATCCTTATCCTCCACTCATATTTAATCCTTTATCATTAGAGGAGGTTTACTGGGTCAAAAAAAAGCGAGCCTGACACCTGTCAGTGTATTACACATTCTAGTGAACATTCTAGACATGTTAAATTGCTGTAAATTTGACTGTGGTGTAACAATTTCAGCAAAGTATTTTAATTTCAAGACTTGCGGTGTGCAACTACAGGAATCAAATGATTTCTATTTATTCTAAATTGCAGCTATTGGCCTAACTTATGAGGAGCAAGCCTTCATTCTGAGAGTGCATGAGGCTACAATCGCACTATGCTTAACCTCAGCAGGGTCCCCAGACAAATTCAGTCCACAGAAATCTACTAATCAACACCAGCATCAATACTTTCATCCATACCAACTAGGTAAGGTCTGCCTATGATGAGGTTTTTTTTTGGTCTCTTACACACATATTTGCTCACTTTCAGCACATTTTTAATGTCTCCTTCCCCAAGCCTGAAGCAGGAGGAGGAGAAGGTAGCACACCCCAGGCATCGAACAATTATTGAAATGGGACCCAGGTGGCCTTCCATCGGTCTTACCACTTGAGTGCAACTTGACGGCTAATCGATTAGTGCTCGCATGAAAGTAGCACCGCAACCCCTGACCCCTCAGCTAAGCTCCCTAGCTGACAGCTGACACTGTGAGAGCTTTATTTGACTGAATCAGAAAATTGCCGTGTTTTGCTCTTGCTGTGCTTTTTTCTAGTTTGCCATAAGCAAAAGGAGGCTTAAGATGAAGATTGGACTTTTTTTTCAAACATGGAGAAAAGCAAGAGCCTGTGGCATGTAGTCTCAATCAATGAGAAGAACTTGATGTTGCCAAGCTGCATGTCTCTCCTGGAGTATTTAAACTGGAAATTTCCTCAGAGTAAGATGTTTTGATCTCAAACCCTTACACTGAATAAAAAAGTCACTAAAAGAAGGGCATCAAAATGTCTTTTCATCCTAAACAGTGTTGAGTTACTGAACAAAAACAACCAGCAATAATAGCAATAAAATTGCTAAAGAAACAAAGGTAATTGTTCTATTTCTTACAACCTAGTTTTGTGGATGTAGACTGTTAAGTCACTCTAATTCTCTATAAATAGTCTATTGTATATAATTGCGAACTGTAATATAATAAACTATTTTAACTCATATTAAATCCGACTCAGACAGTAGATGTCACATTTTTTGTCATCCATATATACATAGTCACAAATATACCGAGAACGTATAACACTACACCTGATTCCAATTCCATGGTCTTGCATTTTATTTTTCTGTTTATGATTAAGGTTCAAGACCCTTGTATTTTAACATAAACACCTCTGAGATTTTGCTGGTTTACTGCTCTGTCATTCGGATAAAATTATGGAAGTGCAAAGTGTGAGAGAAAAGAGGAAGAAGGAAGTGAAAACTGACGACGTGTGTTGTCACACTCACTGCAGCAAAGTGACAGAAATAACAAAGCGTTGATGCCAGCACTCAAGGCTGCCATCATCACACCCACTGATTACCCGGTGACAGATTCAACTCTTATTAACATGTTTAATTAGGGGTAGAATGCTGCCGATATTATATAGATCTTGTGTGAATAAACATTATATGATTATAACCTTGAATCAATCATTCTCAGCTTGAGAGATTCAAGATAAGACACATTTGAAATTAGGGGTGTTAACATGAAATGTGTTTGTTTTGGATCAGTATTGAGTGTTCTTCCAGTAAGACTAATTATGCTTCTAGCAGTTTCAGTGCCAAGATGTAAACTGTGACAAAATCAAATATCCAAACAATAGAAAATTCCTACTGGCAGAGTCAGTTATCAGCATGCTCTGCATGAGACAGAGGCAGGGAAAGCTTTCTTAGACAATGGCATGTTAATTTGCATTCATGCTCCCAGAACCTCACGTTTGGTGCCAAATAAAGATAATTACAAGGCAATTATGAAATATCCAGTTTCCGGTTTCTATTTACAGAGGAGATGTCATAACATCTGGTTTGGGAGGGTTAAAACAGTGTCTGCATTGTTGATCGAACCTTCTAATTGCATAGCTTTCCATTTTGTGTTTCTAAATTGCACCCTGCTACTTTTGTCCCCTGTGTCATTCACTCATGAGATTTATGCTGGTGTTCAGAAGTGTCTGATGTAGGCCAGGCCAGGATGTATTTGTTGTTTTTTGGGACGTGTGCTGAAGGTTGACAAGGACACTGAATAAGGCCATCGATCCGTGCAGCTGGTGAGCTGAAATAACAATGGCGGGCTCGGCAGGGACTCTGGCCCTGTCTTCCTAGTGTGCTTCAGAAGGGAAATCGCCTCTCAAACCCCCCTCTGCTCCCGATCTTAAAGCAGACATGTTGGACAGGAAAAGTCCACTGATCTACACAAAGGGGGACATCGGCACTATGAGACTGCCAGACGTATGACATCAACCACCATCATCCCCCACCAAAGGACAAAGGCAGTTGATGCTAAAGTTAGTCGGAACTCAGCCTGAATTCTGAAATGAGATTGAACAGTCGTTCTCCCTTTGAAGTGAACTTGGCATTGAATTGTTTATCTTTAATGATGGATAGACAGAGTTGCTGAGAGAGAGCAATTAAATGCAATTTACCATTTTGTTCTGTTTGGGTTGAAACAGCCATTTTAAATGGTAATAAACATTGAGCAACCCTAAAATAAAATTTTACAGTGTTTTGTAGAGTGTATACTTGATGTGCTTGGTATGATGCATTTCTCTGATTAACATCTTTCATTTTCAAACTTATCTTTATATTCCAGAGATTTCATTACTGTGACCTGGTACAAACTGAAACAAGATAATGAAAATGACCAAACAATGGAATAATTTAGACACTTTCATATGACTTCAATCTCTCTGCACACACATAAGCCATGGAGAAAGATTTATTCTTTTTCCTCCAGTCAGGACAGAGAAGTGCCTGAGAACATGGGGTTTGTGGTGTAAGACACAAAGATGCTGGCATTGAAAAAGAAGGGCACCTTGTGCCACTCTCTGCATCCTGGCAAGCCTCCCAAGAACCCAAAATATACTCCAAATAACATGGCTGAGTGAGTTGGGCCACACTGTCACTATTCATTTTGGTTTGCTGTGGCTTGGGTGGCAATGACTTACAAACCAGTGTCCAAACAACACATAGGAAAAACAAAAGGACTTAAAAAGACAGAGGAAAAAATTAAAGAGAGCCCACTGTTGAAGGTGGGACATCTTCCTGTCTTGCCACCAATTTTTTCACTATTTAGAATATCGATGACACAGAGCTGAACATGTATGTGAGGAAAAAACTCATCTCATGTCATCAAGAGAGTTGTTTAGGAAGACAAGTTGGTAGAAAATCCAATGGAAGTAAGTGCTATGAATTGACTCATGAAGAGGCTGTGTGAATTTCTCAGATTGAAAGATCAATTGAAGATTGATGTGACAGAAAAGGTTCTTGCATGCCTGCAAGCTCAAACAACAGGACCAATGAAAGAAGTCACATTCATAACATAATCAGGAGATATGAAGCTGTCTCTTGTTCACAATCCCCTTTTGGCAAGCTACCATATAAAACTGAAACTCCTTGGATAATCACATCCAAGTCTACAAATTCTATAACTTCATGATGTATACCATGATCTATGAGTTTGGAACCTTAACCTTTGTGACTTTTTTCAGTGCAGGAAAAGATAAAGAGGTATGAACCCTCCTCTGAATGGATGACTGCAGTGAGGTTTGTGTGTTAATTACCCAGTATCTAAATAGCCCAGACAGGCAGCTACAGGGAGGTGGTACCATTATAAAGCAGCAGCTCATTATAAAAACATACATCAGCTCACCACTGCCCAGCCAAGCACACTTGAAAGGCTTCCTCTCCTCTGTAGAGATTCAGATTCAATACAACTAAGACATGAATCACATTGCACACTGCTAAACTCTACTGAGAAACGGATAACACAATCCACAACCCAAGTTATGTACAATAAACAAGGTGGCACCTGCTGTATGGAATCAAAACAATTGACTCTGATAGAAGCAATAACACAATGGTAGTAGTAATAGGTGGTGGAATTAGTCCCAGGTGGTGGACTGAACTTCCCCTGGCTGTCTGATCAGTCACTGGCTATTGTCAAACAAAGACTGAAAACCTACCACACTTAAACAAGCAATTAAATGAGCACTAATTTATATCTTTAGAAATCCCTTCTTGTGTGTTTTATGCTGTAGTAATGTCTCACTACCAGGGTTTTAGCTTGATGTTATTCTTAGAGCCTGACCTATTTTTACTAGCATGTGGATATTTTTTTGATGGAGACTACAAAGCACTTCTGTAAGTTGTTCTGGGTAAGCGCATCTGCTAAATGCTGTCAATTTAAATGTAGTAGGCTTGTAACACTGTGCTATATTCATTCAAACTAGCCGTTGTTTGATCATATAGTTCAGTGAAATAACTTTGCTACTCCACCAACCCTCTTGGACAGGGCCAGCAGCATGGATGCAGCCATCCGTTAAATCGGACAAGGTATGCGTTTTTATTTGGACCCTGCTATTAATAATGGAGAGATGCATGACTGCCACCTCACCCCTTTGTTTCCCACCTTCACACACACCAAGACAGATGCTCATAGAACCCCTGAGTGATTAGAGTGCTGATGTGCTGCACAACATAACACACAACAACAGGCTTCATATTTATACAGTGGCCTGCCAGTGCAAAACAAACCCAAACTAACTAACACCAAAGATGCAACAGCATATCAGAAAATGCAACAATAAATGCAAAAACACAAAAGCAAATTGAGAAACGTGTCAACTTTAACTCAAAACAGAAATGGTTCATGCTTACTGAACATCACTGCTTGTTTATGGCTACAGCATGTGTCTGTCTGAGAGACCGTAGAAAATGAAGAGCTGGAGGATGTTTGCAGTAAGTGGAAATATGAGCCTAATTAAATCTATTGATGCTTTTATTCATGCTTATTTTTATCAAGGGCATTCACATGATGTTATTCTAAATATGCTGTCAATTTTGCAAACACTAAAAATTGGCTAACGACAGCCAGATTATTCAGAAGAAGAAAAAAATACGCTGCTTACAGACCAAAAAGTGCAATTCTTTTTCCTTCTTAATGTGTTTAGTAGTATCAGGCCATTCTATATTCATATTCATATCCACAAAACCAGTAGTACTGTAGTTACTAACACGTGTATTTATAAGGCTCTGGATTTACATTCGACATTTATAAGTCTACAATTACTTATACTGAACCAGTATGCCTATGACTTATGAGGTGGTGAACCTGGAATTTTTAGTTTTAAACACTTTTTGCAAAGAATTCACAAGAAGATAAGGTCCAGCACTGTAACTGGCAAGTCTGAAAACAGCCAAACATTCAGACTGTCAATCATCGCTCCCCACAACTCTCCAGGGGATTTCCTCCACAGCATCAGCCTGGCTTGAAAAAAGAAAAACAAAGAGAGGCAGAAGGAAAGAAAAGAGAATTTCAGGTCTACATCAGACTGTTCTTGCTTGAGGCAGTGGTTCTAAAGCAGCTCTCTCTCTCTTTCTCTCTTTCTGTCTCTCTCTCTCTCTCTTATACACACACACACAAACCACCTCAATGTGACCTTCCTCACTAAGTCCCTAAGACCCAACTGCAAGGATCTACATGAAAACCCGAAAGCATAATGACCCATGGACCCAAGGACTAGGATAAAAGTAATGGCATTCATCTATTTATTTCCAGCAGAGTGGTTTGGTTCTCATATGCTTGAAAGGAGTGAACGTCTCTAGACCTCCATGATGCAGTGTCTGTCTGGTGACAGTGCACAGATTATTTGGAGCCCAGACTCTATAGAATGGCCGAAGCAAACTCTAAAACCAAACATTTCAAAGATTTTATCTCCAAACATCTCTACAAATCTTTGTCCTCTCATTTCAGCTCCTCTCTAGCATGACAGGAAAGACAGACAGTATGGGAAGAAGCATATAGATCTCAAAACATTATTTGCCTTGTGAAGCTCTGTCTGGATGGGAGTGGGTCCAACAAAATCAGCACCTCAAAAGTGCCTTGCAAAGGGAAAAGCACTGTGGCTGTATACACATAGAGAGCTTAGCAATTACATTAGAAAAAAAATTAGCAACAGCAAGGTATGTTTGCCACTTACTTTCCTAATGAAATTACTCATGCACAAGCTCACATACACACACTGCCTTCCAGGGGTAAATTATAAGCATTCATTACATGGGAAGAGGTCGTAGGCCTGGCTGACTCTGTCTATTGATAGAGGGGACATGGTTGAATTTCCCATCCAACAGAGTAGGTTTTCTTTTTAACGACATTGCTAATGAAAACATGCTCCGTCAGGGGTTGGGTGGTGATTTTGGGAAGGGGGGTACACACACAGTGGCCCATTCATAGCTAGGCAGACTCAGAGGTCAGGTAGCAGAGAAGTTGCTGTGCCAGTGAGAAGCTAATGGCTCTTAGAGTGAGTGCAGCTCTGTGAGGAACTGGGGGAGCCGTCCCAAACCACAGCCCTATCATCTGGCAAGAGCCTATTTCACTAACTAACACATCACTGGAAAGTATTAGGCAGCTAAAGTGGGAGCTGTAGAGAAGGGGAATGAGCATGGTAGTGCTATATGTCTCATCAAGAGCCTGGACTTCATTCATTGAGTACATCCCAAATATTGATATTTTATACATTCACAGTTAGATAAACTGGTCCTTGTGCATACTCAAGATGGTGTCATTACCACTCACCCTAGATTACATCTTTAAAAATAAAGTGCTGGAAATGGTTCTTTAGAGTCACATCATAAAAAAATGTTTCCTGTAGAGCAATTAGATTGATGGATCGTTAACCATTTATGTCATGTTATGTTGTGTTATTGTTATATAGGCTATGTCATGGTGAAACAAATATTCTGTTCATTGTGGCAACAACAAAAAATACTTAAAGAAAATGGTTCTTGTATGGCATCACACTAAAGAACCTATTCACCTTTATTTTTTAACAATCTTTGAGAAGCTGGTCAATTATACGTTTTTTTTTGTTAGTCCAAGCAAAACTTCTTAATAACTCCAAATTGTTCTACATCCCAATTTACTTAATGAAAACAAAAAAGACTTTATTAACTTGTCCAACATTTTTATTTTAGCTAGTGTATCCACAATGCAATGAACATGCTAAGGGCACCCAAATATTCTGGGTGAGACATTAGACAGATGGGTAAGAAGGTGGTCCATAACTCCTGCTGCCATTTTATCTTTCAGAGAGAACCATCACATCCTCCCTCCTCCCTCTTTCAAAAAGCTGACTAATGAAACCTGAGGGTTTTGTAATGGAGACTCAGGAGCACATCTGTGTATGACGTAGCCTGGGGCAAGGTGTTTTCCCCCTTTGCCAGCCCTCAATCTTGGGCTTTGTAAACCCTAAAGAGCCTGTGCCCTGAAGAGGATGTGTGTCTGCCACCTTTTTAAACACAGCCTAAGGGCACTGTGTTCTGGGCTGTCGGCTTTGCAGTAGTGGATGCTAATGCTAATGCAAAATCAGTGAGCTTTCTATCCCAAAATGTATATAGTTTAGGGTCTTCACATTACACAAATGTTAGTTACTGCTAATTAAACGTGAATTTCATGTTTGGCAAGTTGCAAAAATTGCATGCTACTGCTAGTATATGTTAGTGACCTATTTGTTTACAGAGCATTAAGCTTGGTGAGTTCTGGGAGGGGCATTTTTTAAACCAAATTAGCATCCAGTGTAAATGTTGGCTTTTTAATGGTAAAAAGGTACAGCTAGGGATCCTAAATGAGCTAAATGAATAAAACATCCTCATTCCTCCTGTATCTCTCGCCCTATTTCTCACTATTTCTCCCTCTCTCCCTCCCCCACTTTCTCTGACACAAAGTCAATGTCATGAATAATTCACTGGCCTTGCTCTGTCTTTTAGAGCCACGGGTGACCTTTCCCCACAGGAAGTAGATTCAAAACACAACAATGGGCCCCCAGTGCAGGGGGATCCTGGCTAACGGGACACTAAAAACACAACCGGGGATACAGAAATCTCCGGGATCCCATATATTATGCATTTATGAATTATTCAGTTATGGAGTCCAAAATGCAAAGTGAATAAACATAGTCTACATGCTAGAAGATCCATGGAGCTAGAGGCTAAGGCCCTAATCAGTGCTAATGCTGAACTAAGCAAACTAACCTTAGTCATGCTGCACAGTCACTAGCTATTGGTCTTAGCCTGTATAATATACAAACAAAACATATAAACAATATGTCATTATAATATTGCAATAAAAATGCTTCTCTGAGCAAAGGGAAAATAGAAAAAAAATGACAGTATTTTCAGCTTATTATCTAATTATGCTCTTAAATCAATAGCCACCAAAGCTACAATGAATATTTCATTGAATAGGATTTGTTGCTAGCCCTAATTAAGCTAGCTTATCTTGTATTTCAGAGAAATTCAGTGAAGAGTGACATTCAACCCTGCACCGTGTGTAAATTTTCAGTTCTTGTTTCTCTAGTTACCAGAGGCTGATAAAGTACATATCTCCATTACTGTAAAAGTATAGATACTCAATACAAATATTGTATTGTATATAATATTGTATAATATAAATACAAATATTACTCCAATACAAGTGAAAGTTGTTCAGTCAAACAACAGTTACTTAAGTCAAAGTACTGAAGTATTTGCTGTTTAAAATACTTTTCAAAGTATTCAAAACTACTTTTTAATGTCTTTAATGTTTTAAATGTTTTATTTTTAATGTCTACTATATTTCTTCAGCTGACATCCATGCTTCCTCTATAAAGTAATATATTCCTCTATTCCTGTTACACAGGACCTAACTCAAACTGGCATTAAAAGGATAAACATGTCATAATGTTGAAATGTGGCTATTTTAGTTTTACTTCTATGACAGCACCCTCCCACCCCCACCCCCCACCATCATGTGACGTTACTAATGGTACTGTGTTTATTTGCGATTAAAACATATATTTTCAAAAAGACTTCAGCTGGTAGGGTTAATTTGGCATTTTTGCTTGCTAACTATTAGTATGCATCAGAAGTGGATTCACAGAGGACCCAGTCACAGAGTGAATACAAAATTGAACTGTTAAAAAAATGCAGCAAGCACTTTGAACTTGGGTGTAGGAGTAGTTTACTGTGATTGGTTTTCTCCTGTCACAAACATAGCATATGGCCTATTGAATTTTAGCAAAGAAAAGAAAATTCATCTGCTGACTTCAAAGCTATGTTTCAAACTAACGAGTAAAGAAAATCTTCATAGGAATGTAGTGGAGTTAAAGGTCATAAGCTTAAAAATAATAATAATACTCAAGTAAAGTACAGATATTCAAAAAATGTACTTACGTACAGTACTCAATAAATGCACTTTGTTACTGTCCACTCCTGCTAGTTACCAATGCTACACATAACTGGCATTTATGGAATCACCTTTGCTGAAATTATGGACTTAAAAGTCCATAATTTCAGCAAAGGTGATTCCATAAATGCCAGTTATGTGGATCCCTGGGACTGTTATTGTTTGTGAATAGAAATATATAATAATAATTATTATTATTATTTATTATTATTATTATTATTATTATTATTATTATTATTATTTATTATTTTTGTTGTTGTTGTTGTTATTTTAACAAACAGAAAACAAAGGCACATTTAATAACTGTTTAAAACAGCAATGTTTTTGTCTTGTTATGCACCTGTGAAAGAGTACAACACAAATCAGGAAGTAACATACTTAAGGAGGGGTCCTTCCTGTCTGCCATTCTAACCCTGGGTCAAAAATTTCCTTCAGCAGGAAACACTGATCATCAGTGCAAGGCAATTTTTTTAAACAATGATTTAAAAGTTAAAACGGTCTCCATCTCTCTGCCCTCACCAGTTCTGTGTGTGAGACTGGGTTTGGACAAGATGTAATGATGAATGAATACATGACCTCCCTTCATCTCTCTTTCTTTCTTCAAGTTTCACGCAGATATCAATTAGACAGAATGGACAGATGGATAGTAATTATGGTTACATCATGTGTGATGGTCATCTTTGACTACTGTGTCATAAATTAACTACAGAAATCTAAAGCAGTCATAGCATAATTCCACAGAGAGAGTTAAAATATGAACCCAGCTAATTCAGAGTGTGAGGTGCTTCAGCTGACCTAATGCTGTTGTAAATCTATGAAAGGTGATTGACATTTCATGAGTCTTTGATTGACAGGCTTCAGCACACACACACACACACACACACAGACACACACACAGACACACACACACACACACACACACACACGCACATACAATCATATGTGACAATCATAGAGTGTCAGCCCTATGACTGGTCTTATCTCCAACAAGGGGGTAAAGGGTGCTTCCTTCCTCCCTACAGGCTGCTCCCCCTGTACTGACAGGACACACACCAGCAGTTCTACTGCCTGTAGCAACACAAGTACCCACCCACCCACACACACACCCCCCTCCACACACACACACACACACACACACAAACACACCAGACTTCAGACATGTGTGCTAAATAGCCCTCGGGGCCAATTCCATCTTGGAGGAGGAGCAAAATGTGACATCCCCAGCAGAGAGAGAGAGAGAGAGAGAGAGAGAGAGAGAGAGAGAGAGAGAGAGAGAGAGAGAGATTAGATGAGACAAATATACAGAGAGGCAGACAGAGCGATTGATAAAGAGGCAAAGAAATGCAAAAAAGCTCACCAAAGTAATGAAACTGAAACTGAGCAGTAGGGTAAAAACAGACAGCGAGACTGAGTGACAGTGAAGTAAGCAAGAGAGCAAAAGTGTGTGTGTGTGTGTGTGTGTGTGTGTGTGTGTGTGTGTGTGTGTGTAAGAGAGAGAAAGTGAGAGAAAGAGAGAGAGAGAGAGAAAGAAAGAGTCAGACAATCTCTCACACAGCGCAACGCGTCTCACTCTTACGTGGTCAACCAGGCGCATGATAGGATTGCAGCCTGGGCGAACTGCATATTGTTAACCTTATATTAACTGGAGAGGCAGAGGTCGATGGCATGTTATTAACTGCTTTGCATGTTGGGATTAAGTGGGCCACACGCAGCCACTCACAAAAGAGTGGCACTGTGAAAGACCAAGGATACTCTGCATGCTACTGTGGTAATGTGCCAGAGACTGTTTCACCTCCCTCCCCCATCCCTCCTTCTGTCTTTCTTAATTTCTGTCAATCTTTCTTACACCATTCTTCACTTCCTTCTGACTGATCCATGCTTCTTGCTCAATGTTTCCCTGTAGCTGTTTCTCTCTTTGTGCCTCTGCTCTCTGTAATTGGCTCACAATAACGCGCCAAGCTGTCCAGGATCACGTTAATAATGGCTAGATTAGCTTAATAGGATGCAACGTGGAGTGGCCATGTGTCAGGCAATGGATACTACTAATATACTGATTCATGTTTTTCAGACCATTTTAGAGATGAGACACAACAGACAAAAACACAAGAAACATACGCAAAGTATATCCTGATCTAATGGCTGATGATTTTCTTTGCAGATGTAATTTGAATCATTATCTATGGCTAACAAAAATGGGATAAATGCCAATAGAACATATCCTTAAAAAATGCTGAGTTATTTATTATTATGAAATACTGGGTTGAGTCTGCTGGGTGATTTTGCTGGGTTATTTTATAGCTCTCTAATTCAACAATACCTGGAATCTGGGTTGATGTGGACCAAACGTTGGGCTGGGGTGAGCACCCACCTTAAATACATGTCACATCTTTAAGTTGAGTGCTTTTTATTATGCTCCCACATAACCCACAAGCAAATTCTCTCTTATCATGACATCTACCAGCTGGGGAGAGTGGGGCAAACATGTTGGTTATTGTGCAAGTCCAGATCTTGGGCTATTTGAGATTTAAAAATGTGAGGGAGCAACAGGAAGTCCCACAGCATCCACGGGAAGCCTCACATTTTGGGGCAGTCCCATTGCACACCCTTGGGTCCCAGCATGGGCTGGCCACATCCGAAGAGTCTAAGAAATCCCACAGAGTATAGTGCTTCCAGCTTCGAAACACAGACCAAACAAAAGCCCTCTCTGAATCTCTGGCTCAGTGCTGCATTCATTGTGATGTTTGTTTGTAGAAACTCTATGGGCTTTGTTTATTCACTTTGTGGCAGGCAAAGCACAAGGAGGAGATACAGTCCTCCTTTTATGCTCTTGACAAATGCAATTTTGAGCAGACTGGCTGATACACATTTGAAATTTGCTTGCATACATGCTACCTAGTCAATTATTATTTATTAATTGTTAATTAAACATACTTAGTGAGACATGTAACATGTAACTGCTCAGTTAAATTTTACATAATTATGACACCTGGTCTAAATGATAGTTACTTTGTGCACCCACTAGGCTGTAGTCTCACCCCAACTGAACCCCAATAGAACTTCTGTATACTTAACTTATTTGTACATAATCTGAACATAACTGTTGAATCAGTTGAATCTAATCTAATCACAACTGGCCATTTTGGCTCTTTGTTTTTGATTTGTTATAGGATATGGCAAAGATGAAGGCACTCGTGTCACACATCCAAAATCTGTCCGAGAATACACACCTCTGCAGCCATATTATAAATTTGCTTGCTGTCAAATGAACTAAAATATGGTTTAAAAGTATTAAGCTGGGGTAACCTGCAGTACTTAAACTCGTCCCTCCCTGTACATACACCCCTGAAGAGGAAATTTCACATGCCCACACACAAACACACACAGACACTTTCTCACACCCATTCCAGACCAAAAGATCTCAGGTCTCAGAAATAACAAGAACCCTGTAAACTGAGCTGCCTGAAAGTAGCTGCTAAGAACACAGTGACAAAACGGAGGCGCCGGTGACCTATTTCCTTTTCAAATCTCAACAAAATCTTATGCAAAAAGAATGCTCAGATCTTTTTTAAACCTATTAAGGCACAACGCTGTAAGAGACATCGATGCAAATGTCTGTGCTTGTTTTATGTGGCTTGCGTGAATGTATTGGTGTGTGTTTAGGATGACTACAAATATGGCATCATCTTTTATGCTGTGCTCACAGGGTCCAGGGTGACTTTCAGCAGCCACTAACTCGTTGGAGCCTCAATCTGCACATGAATAGGAATGCAGACACACAAATACAAACACACATTGTCACAGGCCTTCAAAACTCAACCTGCTAACTTCTATGTTTGCATTTCTCTGGCAAAGAAATGTCAAGCAGAAATAAAGTTTATCTAAAATATAAGCTAGTACTTATTTATCTTAATTTGTTGTGCTGATTTGAAATGAAATTAAATGTACATTGAAATGAGATTTGAAAGGACAGACTTTGTAGGGATTCTGCTTGGTATTGATCATAACCAGCACAATTTCTTAGGATAACATTGAAATGAAGTTGTTTAGTGCAAATTCGCATATATGAGACTTCATAAACACTGAGCACATACTGAGCAAGCAAGACTGCTTTCAGCCTCCAACCCAATATAAAAAGATGGAGAAAAAGTACAACTAAATCAAGGAAAGAAAATGTAACGGAAAGATGAGATGTCACCTGAATAGTTCCATTTTAAAGTGGGAAAACTGGGCTTGAAACAGTTTGCTGGTGCCGTCAGTGTCTGGAACAAAATTTAATTACAAATTTATTTTAAAATTGAATGTTGAAGGTGCCCTTCCAAATGAATCCCTGTGGAAATGTTCCCGTTATTCGTCAGGTACAGATCTTTCTAAACAGCTTTCTATAATACTGAGTGGAAGAGGCTCCCTAGAATAGCACTAAGAGCTGTGACCCATAAGAGTAAGTGCCCCAGAGCCTGGATAACAGCTTCCACATTGCTTATGATCATTTTCGGCAATATCGCCGTCAACAGAACCCAGGGTACTTGAGGTTCTTTCACATTGTGTATCAATACTCACAAACACAACACAAATTCCAATAAAGAGACCATGTACTAGAATGTAGCTAATAGCTCAGCAGTACTGCTAACAAGATAATTATATATTCAACCATCAGTGCTACAATTTAGATAGATGAAAAGAGAAAGAGAGTAGAGTTGCATTCATGTACACTGGAGAAAGAAGGAGGAGTGACAAAAGAGAAAGAGAAATTGAGGGAGTGAGATGAAGCCCGAGGCCCTTTGGCCACTATTGTTTCAGAGGCCATTATCCATATGGATTTTATTAAGAAGCACGAAAGGAATATAAATACAGCCTTTCCCACTTTCAGCATGTGGGAGTATAATCTAAATACAGACCAATTACCAATTTGAAGTGCCCCCTTCTTGGATCAAGACCTTGTTGTGGTAAATGGGCTTGTGTACTTTGGTGAACCTCAGTACTATGTCACCAGGAGCTTAATGCTCCCATTGAGTCCACACTTGGTGAACAGATCAGAAAGGAGGGTCAGACAAAGAGCAATAATAGCAATTTCCATGAGAGGTACAAAAAACACCCTTGTGTACCCTGCCCAAATTAGGGTTACTGAGACCCACTCTGGAGTGATCTCTGAGGATAGTGTCAAAAAGCAAGTGTTTGCTGCCCAGGCCACCCACATAACCTGGTTTTGGTCACTCATGAAATGGTGAAGTGGAGCCACTTTGTGGGATCACTATTGCAGGATGAAGGTGAAGTCAAGTGAATGCCAGGCATGCTTGGGAGAAATGGCTTCCTGGATCTAAACCTGGGAATTTGCATATAATTAGGCTTCTGTGCAAGCCAGAGACAGGGGTTGTCAAAAATAAAAGCTAAGAAACACAAAGTTGATTGTAAGTGTATTTGGTATCCAAGTGCATTGAGCCACAACTGAGACTTGAGGCCATATCATTTGGACAATTGGGTAAAGTGAGGCAGCATTCTTAATTGATGACCTCCGGAAAGGACTTCTTTGCACCAAGTGAGGTTGGAGACATTGAGACTGAATTAAACTGGTTGAAGTCCTCAAATTTAGATACAGCTACTTGAAGCTGTAGGCAGAAGTCTGTTGGTGAATGGTATGGCAGAAACACTGAGGGATACCAGTGGTGAGGAAAGCCAAAACATTTAAGAAAGAGGCAAAAGTTGAAGTTGCTGGGAGGAAACTCACCACCGTCAAGTCAAAGGCCATGATTCTTTTTTAGAAAGATAGGAATCTTTCTATCAGTGGCTGACTTTAAAAATGTCCATGTTTATGAATTCAGCTCCTCAAGCATGAGTCAATAAGGTAACACTGCCACTTTGATAAAGCCAGTAAGATCAATAGAAGGAGCAAAGTTGGATCAACAAAAACAAAAACAGGAAAAAAATCCCTGATTGTGGCTTGAAATCAGAAAGCTCATAGTGTAAGTGAACTACCAGATAAAGACCAATATATAGCAACTATGTTTAGCTTAGCTCAGCAAAACCACCTCCTAACAAAATAATTCACAGCAATAAAGTAAACAAATTAAGAGAAAGCTGTATTTTATATATTTGGAAGGCTATGCAAAGGCTTAATTAGTCAGCCTGGACCAGCATTACAATTAAAGAGCTGTTGTTAACACTCACGCTTCATGTTGAACATGCGTACAATAAGCAACTGTAACGGTGGAATAACAAGAAGGAAGCTCTCCTACCTGTCAATGATCACAGGGTCAGAAGGCGTCTCATTTCGGTTGCCACAGCTCTTTTTGTCACAACACCGACTAACATGGAGAAAAGAAACACCTTAAGTAAGTTTCACTTAAATGGGCAGAAAGCAAAAAAAAATTACATTATGTAGTTAAGAACATTATGACCATGTTCATTATTTATAGACATATTGTACATAGAAAGATTTAGCATAAAGAGGTAACACCACAAAAGTGATGGATAGACAGAAATAAGTGGCATAGAAGGATTTGCCTTCATTTTAATTTAGACATGCAAGGAAGGATGATGAAGGGTACTTGAATACAGTTATAGTGTGAATAATGTTTGGTCAAATGATCAGATGGAGCTAAGGGAGTGATGAGGGTGCATCTGAGGGGTTAAAGGTTATAAAGAAGAACGTAAGGGCGTTAGAAGCAGCTTGGAGAGAGAGAGAGAGAGATAGAGAGAGAGAGCGAGCGAGAGAGAGAGAGAGAGACAGAGAGAGAGAGAGAGAGAGAGAGAGAGAGAGAGAGAGAGAGAGAGAGAGAGACACAGAGAGAGAGAGAGAGAGA
>JAQQZX010000011.1:13385474-13412863 GCA_030068355.1 Notoglanidium maculatum
AAAGTTATTTCTGTGACCATTGTGAGTTTTTCTTTCATTGCCTGAAGGGTACCAACAATTTTGTCCACGTGTGTATTTGGCTTAATACTTTATTCTCGTGTGTGCTCTTTATGTGTATGTTCAAGGTAAAAGTAGCATGCGTGAAAGCTTTCTTGATATATGGCCTAAATGGCACCTCCTAGAAAACTGTGCCTACTGCCAAGAACTGATTTAATGTCTTTATATTTTAGGCCAATTTCTAAATAAAATTTTATGAACCTCTCCCACAGATGTGCATGCTCCAGTGTTGTGGTTTCCTTGACTCCATTTACACTTGGTATTAAAAAGTGTCTTGGGTGATATGATCACAACTGGATAGCGCTAAATACAAGTGTAAACGACCTCCAAGACGCATTCAAGACGCATTTGCTCAAACCACTTGCAGAGGTGGTCTGGGAAGCATTTAACCACATACTTTCTGTAGTGGAAACACTAATGCATCCCGAAGCATCCACAACACGGACGTAAAAGGAAAACACATCATTAATGCTGGACACGATGATTGTTTTGGTAACAGCGTGACACGCTATAAACAAAATGGAGAGGAGCACCGATGTACATGGTTGGAGTGCAAGAAAATAATGAAGGTCTGTTGCAGGTTTTATGTTTTAATATAATTTTGCATGGGGACCTTTGACCTTCTAGTGGAAGACTAAATTTGAACAAAAGTGGTCACCTTGGAGACACATGATAAACACAGGTGTGAAAACGATGTGTCCTGACAGTCCATTTGTGACCTGAATGCTCAAGACACATTTTAAAACCAAGTGTAAACAGGGCCCTTGTTGCCAAACTGAGTTGGAAGTAGACTGACCTAAATGAAAAACTTCGTGAGATCGTTGCACAAAACTGCACCCCCCCCCCCATGTACCTACTGGGGCTCCATAGAAAACTTGTATATAGCTGAAAAAAAGGTTTGAAAACTTGAACTATAATAAAAAGGTTTTGCAAGATATAAACTAATTTTTGAATCAAAATAAAATTTTGATAGGTTGAAAAATAAAATCTCTGCAAACCTTAATTCAATTTGACTTGACTTGAGATAACTTGAATTAACATTTGCAGACATTTTATTTTTTCAGCCTATCAAAACTTTTTTTGGTTCAAAAATTTGTTTTCCTTCTTCACAGCTGTGGCAATATTTTCACAATGTTTCACTAACACATTTTCAGAGTTTCAATTTTGTCACTGTTCTCCTGGTGTATTATTTTGCTTTTCAGGTTTGAAACCTTGTAAATGGTGATCTGAGAACTAATGCTTATAGGTTGGGGAAAAAAATCCAGAGTTTTTAAAGGCTGAATCTTTATTTTGAAACTTTTGTGGAAGCACATTTGCACTTGTACAGTTGTGAGCTTGCAAATCATGTGATTTCTGGCAGTGTTGTCTTGCAGCTCTGGTTTGAGACTTCAAAAAAAACATGTTTTGTGAATCTACTGGCTTCTGTGTTAACTGGCCATGATTGCTGATATTATAGCTTGATTCACCTCTTTGCAGATTCATCATTTCCTTATATAATCCAGGGATTATCAAATACGATGCTGCACAGGCTATTTTAATCAAACTTCTCTTGCGCAAATGATCGTATAACAGCCTGGCCATAATTAGCCTGGCTACTGTTGTATGAAAACATAATAAAACATAATAAATATAATAATGAACAAAGGAATAAAAAAACAAGCAAGCAGTTATGGGATTCGATATAGTGACTCATTGCAAAACAAACCTACGCCCGCCTTACTTATACCACTGTGCTTTCGTTTCAGTTGAAGCACTTGTGAAAGACCTAACTTAAATTGAAAAGTGCCCATGTTAACTGATAACAATCCTAGAACTGTTAAAATCCCATACTCAGTGGATGCCAATTCATTGTTGAAAAGAAAGATTACATTGAAAGCTTCCACTGGAGAATTCCAAAGGTGACAATTAATTAAATGGTCTCTATGTTCCTTTTTTTTAAGGAAAACATTTTTTTCCAACTATACTACTTTACAGACTTTCATAAGTGATGTAGTTGCTTACTAGTATTTATACCAGTCTATAGGGGTAGGTGGAGCACAGCCCTCCATATATATCTGTACTTTTTAAAGTCCTTTGAAATACTAATTACCTCTTTTGACTAACCAATGAGTTACAGCAAATGCTGACATTTGACAGATGACAAATTGTTCCCTAAGATGAAAATGTATGCACTACCCTATTTAGTTCTATAGAGCTCTACACAAATGTTGCCCTCAGTGCTCAAAAATAGGAACTGCAACAAGCACTAATAGGTCTTTTTGGACAGGAGGAACTTTACATAGTTCTTAGAATTGTTGGAGAACCCCCTTTTTTGTGTGTCTGCACTGCAGGGAATGAGAATGATTATAGTTCTTTTTTTAGGGGCTTTTTTAGCTCCTGCTTCAGGGTTCATAATCTCCCAGCACAATAGGAACCGTAACAGGTGTATAATGTGTATGGTTAATGGTCATTTTTTCTTTTTTTTGTCAGTCAGTGTATATTACAATAACAGGATAAAACATAAAAACATACAAAAATGCGCTTGCGAAAATAATCCATGTGAGAGCATTCACTGGTTAACAGATGAGAGAAGCTGAAACCTGAGTTGGAGTGGTTGGCAAACTAAAGTGAAATGTTAAAAAAATAGACTATAGGAGCTTGATTTAAACAGAAATACATGTGAGTTGACTGTGTCATTATTCCTACAAATCCATAGGATAAAAATGTAAACAAAGAACTAAGAGGAAGAGGAAGGGGGGGGGGGCAGTGCAATAGGTACAATGTGATTTTGATGTGACTTATTTCACTTCACGGTGTGAACGCTAACAGAAAAAAGGGGCTTAAAAACTTGTAGTTCTCGGGAAACTCTCAAGAAGTCCCTAGAATCGTTTGATCCGAAAGCGCTTGTAGAGGCCATATCGGAAGGCATCATGCTGCTGCATGCTCAATCCATGAACATTTTTAGTAGCGAAGGAGCAGCAGATGGGATGGTTAATGATAAGATTGCCAGCTTTACATTTTAATGTGAAATTTGGTTGATTTATAGCAAATAATTGAAATTTTAAGTACAGACAGTGTCTCTATGATTCATAATTTGAATCTCATGGACAATCCATTGCTAAAATTTTTAAAAATTTAATACTTCATTTTATCTCTGCCCAGTTTCATGTGATCTTGTGCATGGCAGTATCTGTGGATCATGAGTCTGCATGAAACCAAAAGTTTTTAGTAGTACAATCTGTTGTACTGAACACTAAAGACTGCTAAAGAAATATCTGTGTATTTAGCAGTCAAACTCGTAGTTAAATCCTTGATTCCTTATTCATCTCCATGTCCTGAAATGTAACAGATATTTTGTTTCATTTCTGTCCAGCTTCCTGAGATCTTAAGTTCTCATGAACCCCATGGCACAGCTGTACTACAAGAAGGCGAGTTATTCGCCGTACCGTGACCGGATACCACTGCAGATTGTTCGGGCTGAGGCTGAACTGTCAGCAGAGGAGCGCACCTACCTAAGCGCAGTGGAGAAGGGGGACTATGCAGGTGTAAAGATGGCCCTTGAACAGGCCGAGATCTATTACAATATTAATATGAACTGCCTGGATCCGCTAGGACGCAGTGCCCTTCTAATCGCCATTGAGAATGAAAATCTGGAGATAATGGAGCTGCTGCTGAGTCATGGTGTGCATGTGGGAGATGCTCTACTGTATGCCATCCGCAAAGAGGTGGTGGGTGCAGTGGAGTTGCTGCTATCCTATAGGAAACCCAGCGGTGAAAAACAGGCAAGTAACATGTCGGTTTAATAATTATGAAAAGTGATTGCTTGTGTTCCACTGCAGTTGGATTGGTCTTAAAAACATAAAAAAGAGACTCTCTCTTTGTAAAACTTGAGCTTATATACATAATATTGTCAGTCCTACAGAGCAAGAGAAGAAAAATAAGAAACTGTAAATTGATTAAATATCTTCACTATAATCATAAAATTGATCTAGCTTAATATTTTTTCCTGTTCCATGGAAGCAGATTGTGCTCTTTGAGGGTGCATTCAAATTTATGTATTACATATTGGCTGATGGCGGCACGGTGGTGTGGTGGTTAGCACTTTCGCCTCACAGCAAGAAGGTCCTTGGTTCGAAAACCGGGTCACCCAGGGTGCCTTTCTGTGTGGAGTTTGCATGTTCTCTCCTTGCATGCGTGGGTTTCCTCCGGCTGCTCCGGTTTCTTCCCACAGTTCAAACACATACGGATTAGGTCCCCTGGCTACTCTAAATTGCCCATAGGTGTGAATGCGAGCATGTGTGGTTGTTTGTCTGTGTTGGCCCTGTGGTGGACCGGCGACCTGCCCAGGGTGTACCCCGCCTCTCGCCTGAAGTCTGCTGAGATTGGCTCCAGCTTCCCGCAGACGGATAAAGCGGTATAGATAATGGATGGATGCCTCGCTATTGTTGGAGAAAAATACATGCAATCTCCTTAAACCATGTGGAATAATGCATTATGGCCTGATGGCTAAAAGGATACCAAACATACCATGCATAATTCAGCAAAAGAACACCATTCCCATGGTGAAGCATGGAGGCCATGCTTTGGGGCTGCTTTTCTTCATCTGGACATGGGGCTTTAATCAGGGAATAAGGAATAGCTCTAAATACCAGTCAATTTTGGCACAATAACATTAAGGCTTCTGATAAAACACAAGATGAAAAGAAATTTCTCCCTTCAACACAAAATATGTTTGTTGATTCTGGGATTATAACCTTAACCACTGACACACCACTGCCCAAACGTACAGTATTTAGTCACTAGTACTTTTACCCCAAGTGTGCTGCTCATTTGGACAGATTGCATCGAATCAACTGGTCCGAGACTACTTGCAAGAAGCAGGTAACTTCCAAAATAACTTTTAGTCTAATTTGATTGCAGGGAAAGCACGATTCATTTATGATTTAGGACCCAGTTACAGATAGTAAACCAAATATTCTGAGTATTTTTGTTAAACTAGGAAATGAATTAAATTATTTATTGTAATTCAATTAAGGGCAGGACTGTGGTGCAGTGGTTAGCACTGTCACCTACTCTACATTGCACATACAATACTGTGCAAAAGTCTTGAGTCACTCCTCTCACCTTATTTCTTTATATTTTTGATTTATTGCAAAATATGCAAATATACATGTAAATACGGTATATAACACAAAGACAGTTTGTATAATTCAAATGAACTTTAACGTCAATATTTGGTATGACCACCATTATTCTTCAACAAAGCCTGAACTCACTTAGGCAAACTTTCTGGCAATTTATTTAAGTAGTTTTCAGGAATAGTTGTCCAGGCTTCTTCAAGGACATTCCAAAGCTCTTCTTTTTTACATTTGCTTACTTTTGTTCCATTCTTTATCAAGATGATCTAACACTGATTTCATAATGTTGAGATTGGGGCTTTGAGGAGGCCAAACCATGACTGGTAGTGTTCCATCATGTTTTTCTGCATGTTTTTTTTTTTTCGAGGTATGCAGGAAGACTGAAGAACTTTTTCTCAAGATTATATTAAAAAATACAAGAAAGCCTTGCTCTTTGAAAATAAAATATGAAGAAATGAGGTGTGGCTCAAGACTGTAGGTGTGAATGTGAGTGTGAATGGTTGTTTGTTTCTCTGTTTCAGCCCTTTGATAGATTGGTGACCTGCATAGGGTGTACCCAGCCTCTGCAACCCTAATGGATAAGTGGGATAGATTATGGATGGATGGATGTAATGCAATAATTAGTTTATTTATATATTGATCTCCAAATTTGGTAAATTTCTTTAATTTGTCAATGCACTTGCCAACCTTTTTTTTATTTTTCCATCTTCATATATCAAGAAATTTTCTTGTATGCCCCTTCCCATATGACCTCCTTCAGACAATTTTTAAAATTTAAATCTGCTGTGCAAACCTGGTCTGATCTCTACTGTCACAAACCAGTGTGCTCACAACAGAATTGTCTCACCCCTCATATTTTTGCTCATGTTGAGATGTTATGTTAAATGGAAAATACGTGCTTTTCTTTCAAAACCATGGGAACTTCTAAGTGACCGCAAATTTTAATTGGTAGTGTGTACATCGATCAGCCATAACATTAAAACCACTTGCCTAATATTGTGTAGGACTTGCTTGTGCCACCAAAACAGCTCTGACCCATGGAGGTTGAACTCCACAAGACTCCTGAAGGTGTGCTTTGGTATCTGGCACCAAGGCGCTGATCCTTTAAGTCCTGTAAGTTGTGAGCTGGAGCCTAGAGGAATTGGACTTACACTAACCCAATACTCAATCTGATTGAGATCTGGGGACTTTGGAGGCCAAGTCAACACCTTGAACACTTTGTGTGATGATCAGGTGTCCACAAATTTTATTGGCCATATATCTCAAGGTGTATATAGTGTATCTCCTTCCTTTTTTCCTGTTTTACTGAGATTACTTAATTAATTTAAATCACATAAAAACAAAATGTTGTACTGAGAAAACAAATGCAAACAAAGCAAAATGTAGAGGCCTATTAAGGCTTACAGAAGAAGACATGTTTTTCTACTCTTGCAATGTAATTTTATGGTTGTTCTGATAACAGTTTATAGGACTGGTGTCATCAAAAAACAGATTGCATATCAAATCAAGGTTATTCATAAACGTTTATACCAACATATTGCAATTATTCTTATTTTACCTGACATTTATATGGGAAGGTATGTCATTTTACTTAGAGATATTTTATTTATTTATTTCAAAATAAAGGATAAAAAATTTCCAAATAAATATTTTACTGAAATGTTCTATATTTAAAACTGACAAACATGTTCTGGATTGTTCCGCATATCCTCAATTGTGTAAGTAAGGCCTTTTTCAGCTTTTCAAACATTGCCAGTTTCAATGAAAACATCATAGATGAAATTAGTAAAACAATCTCTGACTCTATTGCCCCATATTAGTCTCATGTAAATTTTGAATATTTCATGAAAGTACATCTGAACATCCATGAATACTTTATTAAGTGTATATATTTCTGTCAAGCTCATTAGTATTTGCACACAATTATTATAATTTTGCCTCTGCACACCACCACAGTGGACTGCAAATAAAGCAATTAAGCTGTGATTGAAGTGTAGACTTTCGGCTTTAATTTAAGGGATTTAGCAAAAATATTGCATTAACCATTTAGCCATTACAGCTATTTTTACATAATCCCTATGTTTTTACAGGCTTAAAAGTAATTAGATAATTGACTGAAAAGCAGTTTCATGGACAGATGTAACTTGTTTTCTCATTATTTCATGACAAATTAGGGAGATAAAATATCTGGAGTTGATTCCAAGTATTGAATTTGCATTTGAATTGCATTTTAATGGGAACTCTCAATATGTGGTCCAAAGAGGTGTAGATTCAAGAGGAGGCGGCCAGCATTATGCTAAAAATTCAAAACAAACATATCAGAGCTCGCAGAAACTTTAGGAGTGGCTAAATCAGCAATGCGATACATTGTTAAAAAGAAGGTATTCAGTAGTGAACTTGGCAACACTGGAAGGCTGGAAGACCATGGAAGACAGCTAAAGTAGATGATCATTTTCTACAATTTTTTCCTTGGTGAAGAAAAACCCCTTCACAACCTCTAGCCAAGTCAATAACTATGTCATTACATCATTGTCCAAATACTTATGGATCCAACTGTAAGTTGAATACTACACAAAATTATGTTTCTAGCAATGATTTTTATGCTTTCTCATTTTTCCTATGATGTCTACACTACTGTAGGCCTACAACATAGTTTTATAATAATTTTTTTTAGAAAACTATTATTTTGTCATTTCCAGATCTTGAGATTACTAAGGAATCAAGAAAAAAGGTCTTGTTATTAAAGCAAAATTTTGTGGTATGTATACATATATTAATATTCTTTATTATTAGGTACCTGCACTTATGATGGACACCCAGTTCTCAGAATTCACACCTGATATCACACCCATCATGCTGGCTGCACACACCAACAACTATGAGATCATCAAACTACTTGTCCAGCGCAAGGTCACTGTTCCACGGCCACATCAAATCCGCTGTGACTGTGTTGAGTGTGTGTCCAGCTCAGAGGTGGACAGTCTGCGGCACTCACGCTCCCGACTTAACATCTATAAGACATTGGCGAGTCCTTCACTCATTGCTTTGTCCAGCGAGGACCCTATCCTCACAGCATTCCGTCTAGGCTGGGAGTTGAAAGAACTCAGCAAGGTGGAGAACGAATTCCGGCAGGAGTATGAGGAACTCTCACAGCAATGCAAGCTCTTTGCTAAGGATTTGCTGGACCAAGCAAGAAGTTCCCGTGAGCTAGAGACAATCCTCAACCACCGTGATGACCACAGTGAAGAGCTGGACCCCAGGGAATGCAGAGACCTGGCCAAGCTCAAGCTGGCCATCAAGTACCACCAGAAAGAGGTAACTAAAATGTAGGTTGGGAGGTATTTGGGAAAGGTACTGGATTCAGAAAAGTAGGAGGAAAACTTTTAAAAGAAAATAATATCCTTGTTGACCATTCATACATTGGGCTAAAGCAGGCAGTTACACTATACAATGATATAAAGTTGTAAAACAAATTGTAAAATTTGCATTACTAGGAAGACAGCAGCAATAAATGTGTGTGTGTGTGTGTGTGTGTGTGTGTGTGTGTGTGTGTCAGCTAGAGGTCACCCAGTTCAGAGTGGTGGGGAGGTACAATGTGTGTAAGTTATTCACAAGCCTGATTGTCTGGGGATAGAATCTGCTTGTCAGTCTTGTTGTTCTGAATTCCACACTTCTGTAACATTTGCCTGAAGCTAGAACTGCGAGAAGACTGTGTTGGTGGTGTGCACTGTCCCTGATAATGTTGTGATCCCTCCTAATGGCCCTGGTGTGGTAAATGTCCTGCAGTAAGAGGAAGGCTGCTCCTGAAATCCTGTCCTGAGCAGTGCAGTTTCTATACCAGACTGTGATGGAGCTGGTAAGAACAATCTCAATTATATGCCTGTAGATGTTGCTGAGAATTATGGTTGGTATGTCAAATTTCCTCATTCTTCTTAGAATGTACAGTAGCTGCTGGGACTTCTTAATGATGTAGTGTGTGTTGTGAGACCAGGTGAGATCCTAATTGATGTGAACGGCAAGGAATCTGAAGGTTATCACAGTTAAGTTATTGCATTTCCTGAAGCACAGTACGGTCATATTTGTCCAAACTCATTCACAATGCTATTCAAGAAACTTTTATGGACAGGTACATATAGTATAAAGAAATGTATGTGTCATTGTGGTGTCACAGTTGATGTACCTTTTGTGTCCTGTTTTACATTTAAAACACACATGAAAAAAAGTGTGTGTGAGAGTGTCTGGCACAGTGTCTGAGTATGTTGCCTGACTTTGTCCTGTATTCCCTAAACATGATTGCAGAATAATTAAATTGCCCCTATGTGTGATAGCCTTAGTAAACCTTATAAATACATATATGTGTGTGTGTGTACAGTCATGAGGAAAAAAAGTACACTTTCCTTCAAGTCTATGTTTTTGTCAGGTAAGGAGGCAAGGGAAGCATGTAAATGCAGGAGAGTATTGAGAAAACAAAAAAACAAAAAACAGGATCCAATTCACTTAGGCAAGGTCAAAGTAAAAAAAAAAAAACAGGCAAAAGTGAAGATCATTGGGCAAACAGTTTTGTGAGAGGCTGAGGCTAAACACAAGGTTTAAGTCCAAAACACTAATTAGAAATTGGAAAGTTCAGGAATAGTGATAAAAGGCTTGGTGTTCATGTGAAAACACAATACAACACTGCGCAAAGAACTTAGGAAACAGGGAAACTTAAATAGAGTGTTCAGTGATTAGAACTAAATACAAAACAGGTGCTATTAAAATTCAGGGGATTGTGACCAGGGAAGTACAGAGAAATGCTGGAAAATGCTATCCTCAGCAGCCATGTTTGGAGGCTGCTGAGACTGCTGGGAACTGGAAACTATGCTGCGCTGAGGCATGGAGGCAGGCAGCAGTGATAACATGACAGAACCCACACCCCCCCGAGGTGCTCACTCCAGGAGCAACAAATCTAGTCTAGTTACAGGCCTAGGGTGAGGACTGGGCCTGTAAGGATGCCGAGCATGGAATTCCCAGAATGAAACAGGGTTCAGGATGTCCTGGCATGGGAGCCAACACTGATCTTCACGACCATAGCCCTCTCACTCCACCAGGTACTTGAGGCAGTATTCCGTCAATCTTCAGCAGATCAGGAGGAGTGCTGGCTTGAGTCAGTAGACATGGAAGGTGGCATGAACTTGGCTGTGGCATGGAAGGTCTAATTGATATGTCACATCATTGATGGACCTGAGGATCTTGTAGGGCCCCAATATATCTGGTGCCCAGCTCCCTACAGCTGGTAGTTTCCCTGAGGTCCTGAGAAGCCAGCCAAACTTCATCCCCTGGGTTGTAGATGGGTGTTTCTCCCCTCTAACGGTCAGCAAAAACCTTTGTGCACTGTGCCACCTGTGGGACGCACAGTCACCTGTGGGCCTGCTCCCACACCTGCTTGTGCCTCCTAAACCATTTGTCAACTGTTGGAGTGTCAGTGGGTGTGGTGTTCCATGAAAATAGCTGAGGCTGATATCCCAGAATGCACTGAATGGGGGTCAGGTTGGTCACTGTGTGGTAGAGTGAGTTTTGTGAGTATTCAGCCGATGGAAGAAATTTAGCCCACTTTCCATGGTTCTTGGCACAGTATGCCATGATGAACCTGTTTGGCCCACTCTACCTCACCATTAGCCTGGATACGGTACCATGAAACCAGGCTAAAAGAGACCCTAATCTTTTCCTTAAAACTTCCCCAGATTTGGGACTTTGGTCACTCACAATGTCCTCTGCAATCTCAAGGTTTGTAGAACCTTGCTAAAAGATAAGCTCTGCTGTACAAAAACCCATAGGGAGTTCTAGAAGCAGAATTAGCCTCAGGGACTTGGAGAAATGGTCAATTATGATCATAATAAATGTATTTCCTTCTGACTCGGGCAGATCGGTGATTAAGTTGATTGCAAGTTGGGACCATAATCGGGCTGGTGTTGGCAATAGCATGAGTTTTTCCACAGGGATAGTGAAAATGACCTTAAATGAGGCACAGGTAGAGCATGATGTCACATACTTGTTGATATACAGTAGACAAGCATGGTGGGCCACCAGTACTTAGTCTGGAGGAGTGAGTATGTACACTATGTGCAAGGATGACCAGTAGCAGGTGCAGTCCAGGTGATGAGATGATGATGAGACTGAGGGGGAACAAAGGTGTGCTCAGGGGGGCAATAATTGGGAACATTATGTGCAGGGGCAAGCTGTTCATTTATCTTTCAGGAAAACACTTTAAGGAAAGAAGAGGGAGGTAGGATGGTGTCTTTCCTGGGCTCGTCTGGCTCGGAGGGATAACCACATGACAGGGCATCAGCCTTTGTATTGTTGTAGCCTGGCCAGTATTGGAGTGTGAAGTGAAACGAGCTAAAAACAGGAGCCACTGAGACTGATGTGGATTCAGTCATTTAGC
Organism: Notoglanidium maculatum; assembly: GCA_030068355.1. NCBI lineage: Eukaryota > Metazoa > Chordata > Actinopteri > Siluriformes > Auchenoglanididae > Notoglanidium > Notoglanidium maculatum. The sequence continues at coordinate 13,397,070 of JAQQZX010000011.1, forward strand.
CATTTTTAAATACTCTTTTTTTTGTTTTTGTGATCCATATAAATGGTTAAGGGTTATGCTGCCCCCTCGATCCAGTGTTGCCACTCTTCCAGTACCAGTTTAATGCCCAACAGCTCACTGTCCCTGATATCATAATTATGTTCTGCAGGAGTCAGCTTCCTAGAATAAAAGACCACCAGGTGGAGCATGGGTCTGTTGCTGAAGCACTGGGACAAGATCACACCCACAGCAATTTCAGAAACATCTAATTCTACCATGAAAGTTTTCATGGGATCAGGCTGCTTCAGGAATGTGGTGAATGCTTGCTTTAAATAGGTGAACATTTCCCCCACTGTGGAGCATCCACATGCCAGCTTCTTGGGCACCTTCTTTAGCAGAAATGTTAATGGAGCTATGCTTGTGCTGAATCTCCTTATGAATCATGAATAGAAATTCATGAACCCCAAAAAACAGGGTGGTAGGTGTGGGCCAGGTAATAACGACAGCCCCTTTCTCCTTATCCATGGTGACACCCTTAGTGCTGATCATGTAAACCAGGAAGGAGATTTTACTGGCATAGGTGGTTCTCTCACATTCATGGCAGAACTTGCTTGACATGCTTGACTTGATCTTCGAGGCATGGAGAATAAATCAAGATGTAATCAATATAAAAAATCAAGAACTTGCCCAGCATGTCATGCAGGACATCATTAATCAGGAACTGGAAGATGCTTGGAGTTCAGGACAGACCATATGGCATCACATAGTACTTGTAGTGGCCACTAGAAGAGCTAAAAGCGGTCTTCCATTCGACTTCCTCTTGGATGTGCACAAAGCTATACACACTGCGGAGGTTGAGCTTGGTGAAGATTTTGGCACTGCACAGCTTTTCAAGGGCTGAAGGCACCAGAGGCAGTGGACAGGGATACTTATCAGTGATCTGGTAAAGCCCACAATAATCAATACATGGCCAGAGCCTGCCTCCCTTCTTTTTCACAAAAAAACCCCCCAGCTTATGCAGGTGATATGTGGATGGGCAAATGTAGCCCAGCTAGCACTGCTTGGATGTTCCTCTATGGCCCACTGTTCTATGAGAGAAATTGAGTTTATTTTGTTACATGGAGGTGATGTACCTGGGAAAAGATCAGTAGCACAGTCATATGGTAGGTGTGGTGGCAGGCCCATGGCTTTGGCTTTGTTGAACACATCAGTGAATTTGTGGTAGACATCAGGGATACTGACATGGCTCTGGGTTTCTGGACTTTCTGTGCTTGATGAGGTTAGTGGGGTTCATCAAAATTGCGGCAGTGCTTTCTACAAAACTCTAACCATTGGATCAGTTTGTTATCTTGCCAGGAGATAAGTGGATTGTGCTGCTGCAGCCAGGGGAATCTGAGAATTATTGGCTGGCCCATGGTGACAGTAACCAGGAGTGTGATGTGTTTGACATCCAGGGAAACATTCTCATTGTGGAATGCCATTTCAGTAAGGATGTCATCGTTTAATCCTTGGCGGAAGGTGGCCTTTAGGGTGGGTTCATTTCAGCTGCTGCCCCGCAGCCAGCGTTCAAAAATTCCAAGCAAAATTCAGAGCCTTCTGGACTCCCCCACTACATCCACATGGAGTAGCAAAGTGTTCTGTCTGACCCTAACCCTAGGAGAGTTTATTGAGAAAACAGGCAAACAGAGTCTAAATTATTTAGGCAAGGTCAAAGTAAAAAAAACAAAATAGGCAAAAGTCAATATCAAAGGGTAAACAATTCTACCAGTGGCTGAGGCTAAAGGCAAAGTCTACAGCCAACAGTTCTCAGTGATTAGAATTAAATACTAAACAGGTGTCATTAATAATCAGGGGATTGTGACCGGGAAAGTGCAGAGAAATGTTAGAAAATGCAGACCTCAGAAGCCATATTTGTAGGACCCTGAGACTGCTGGGAACTGGAGTCCATGCTGCACTGAGGCATGAAGGCAGGTAGCAGTGATGACATGACAGTTTTTAGCTATAAGGGCCTATATAATAATTGTATGTTCCATACCAACTTCTATGAACAAAGAAATCATCTGAGGTGACAAAAAACACACAACAGTAAAATGAAGAACCACCTTTAGCAACAATAACTTATATAATAGAAGTACAAAAGATTCTGTAGGAGCATATTAGTCTTTCACATCATTTTTGATACATTTTGGCCTACTCTTCTTTACAACATTGCTTCAGTTCATTAATGTTTTAAGGCATTAATTTTTGCACAGCTCTTTGACTTGCCCATTGTAATGAATTCATTTTTGTGTACTTTAGCCATTATTGTTCTGTTGTATGACCTAAGTTTGGGCCAGCTTAAGTTGGACAGACAGCCTCACATTTGCCTCAAGAATATTTTGGTATAAAATGGAGTTCATCATTGTTACAATGACTGCAGGTTTTCCAGGTTATGCAATACAAGCCCAAATCATCACCCCTCCATCACCATTCTTGACAGTTGGTATTTTTGATGGTGCTGTGATTATTTCACATACTCTTGAAACTAAAAAATTCATTTTTGTGTACTTTAGCCATTATTGTTCGGTTGTATGACCCACGTTTGGGCCAGCTCAAGTTGGACAGACAGCCTCACATTTGCCTCAAGAATATTTTGGTATAAAATGGAGTTCATCATTGTTACAATGACTGCAGGTTTTCCAGGTTATGCAATACAAGCCCAAATCATCACCCCTCCATCACCATTCTTGACAGTTGGTATTTTTGATTGTGCTGTGATGATTTCACATACTCTTAAACTAAAACACTTTATTTTTTTTAATTTTGAAAAGAAAACATTTTAAATGATAAGAAATCTAAACTTATATGTTTTTAAAACAAGGTCTCAGAAATAAAGCAATATTTCAGTGCAACCTCATGATTTTGTAATTTGTTTCATAAAATATAGTATGCTTTTCCTGTCAATACTCAGTTTTTATCAACAAAATAATATAAAAAGACAATTATTCCTATTTATTTAGTCATATATTAATTTAGGTCTTTTAAATCACTGTGTCTACACCATAGATAGACAGAGACACATATGCTGTTAATTGTTCAACATTCACTTTTGTTAATTTTTTTATTCTTTTGTGTACCCCTATAAATCTTTTAAACCATGCCAATTACTGTATATCATTAGCATTAAATATGCAAAATAACATTTTTGAACATAAAAAACACTTTTAATTTTAGAAAGACAATATCTTTAATAAATTAACCTTTTCTGGAGGAACAGCTGGTTAGCTGATATATTAATTTAAAACAAAGTTCCAAGTCAAATTTTACAATAAATTGTTTTTATTGTTAGCTATGATATTTAATATAAAGAGGAGGAAGGGCATTGTAGGAATATATCATTATAGATAGATAGATAGATAGATAAAAACAGATGGATTGTTTGTGCAATCATTTACAATGTTTTTATTTTATTTAGTTTTTTTATATATATAAAATTATACATTTTTTATAACTCTGTCAAGGCCATGAGAATGAAAGATTTAGATTTATGTCCATTACATGCATTTTTTTTCTGTTGAATTCATTTGACCAGAATTAAGTGCTATGAACAGGCTATTAAAGACATGAATAGATGACAAATATGAGATTAAACTGTAGTGATCCGTGGGCCAGGATATTTTAGTACCCATATAATACATTGATCACAAGGCATGGCCTATTGTACTTTAGCCAAATAGCGTCTGGGTCTAATCTACTAAAAACAGACAAATTGTTTAAACTTGTGTTCTTTATTGTTGAATAGCAGCAAAACAAGTAACCCTTCATCAAATACATGATCACTCTGTCTCTTTCTCTCTTCCTCTCCCTCTCTCGCACACGCACATGATGCATCCCTTACAACTTAATGGGGAGCTTTGGCTACATTCATTTTTTACCTTAATGACACAGATGTGATCTTTTCAGGGCTGTGTGGACACACAAATCTGACCTTTTCAAATCAGATTAGAGTCACTTTCATATGTGGTCCTAAATCCGATACATATCTGGTTTGTGGCTATGCAACACGAATGAGAACAGTCAGATCCGAATTCATGTGGCTTTAAGCTTATATGCATGCACTGATTGCTGTAGTCATCAGCCAGCATGGTGTTCTGCCAAGTTGTGCTACCTACAGCAATATGCTACATACAGCAGGTGTGTGTCAGGATTAAGATTAAGATTTTAGGGTTAACTTTAAGCTTCATGTTTTAGGGTTAAGGTTAGGGTTAGATTAAGCGCTATGGCTAAGAGTTTATTCTCTGTTATTAGTAGTATTTACTCCTGCTACAGTAGCATTTTTCATCAAGATAGCACAATCATCATAACACCGCAGTGAAGCAAAACAATGTAGGAGAGCTACAGCTGACAAACTATTTGCTGTCCTCCAGAGCAAATGCAATGCATGCATTAGCTACTAGTCGGTCCATTTTGTTGGTTTTAATACCATGACTCTCACAAATGTTTTTTGTTGTAATGTAGCTTTTAACAAATTAGTAACCTACATGTGTAAGTCTGTACTGTCTTTTTAGCCTAGTGTTTAGCTGCACTGTAGAAAACGAATGATGTCCACAGTTCCAGAGTTTAACCTATTTTGACATGCTTCTAATACATTTGCAGCTGAGCTAATAAAAGTGTGTTAACAAGATAAGGAAGAGAAGGTGGTCTACATTAAGGTGATTGCACACAATGTTTCTTTAAGTTATTTATAACTTAATCTTAATGCCGCTTGTCATTCTTTGACCTCTCGCAACTAGTTATATGTTCTAGTGACCTTACCTGCTGGTTATGCTGGTTATATAGTTATCAACTCACTCATCACTGCTAAACTGCACTCTAACCTACAGTGGTTGGTCTGCACTCTTTTCCACTCCCACATATCTCAGGCCTTATAAATGATAAATGTTTTATAGACTTAGTGATAAAAAAAAAGCTATGATTATTCAAACAGTGGCAGCACAGTGGTGCAGTGGTTAGGACTGTCGCCTCACAGCAACAAGGTCCTGCGTTCAATCCCCGGGTCACCCAGGGTGCCTTTCTGTGCGGAGTTTGCATGTTCTCCCCATGCATGCATGGGTTTCCTCCAGGTGCTCCGGTTTCCTCCCACAGTCCAAAGACATCCAGATTAGGTCAACTGGCTGTTCTAAATTGCCCATAGGTGTGAATGCAAGTGTGTGTGGTGGTTTGTCTGTGTTGGCCCTGTGGTGGGCTGGCGACCTGCCCAGGGTGTACCCCACCTCTCGCCCGAAGATGCTGGGATTGGCTCCAGCTTTCCCATGACCCAGATGGATAAAGCGGTATAGATACCTTCTATAGTGGTATAGATATCTTTATTTAGCCTTACATTGTAGCTCTTGCATTGCAACCAACCAGAGTCCTCATGGAGCTATGAGGTTTTAGTGACAGTTTGAGGATCTAATGGAGTGACATGATTTAGTCACAAGCTCTTTTTAATACTTTTCATTGGTTAAATCTTTGTAAAAACCCACAGACAGACATGAAGGGTGACCAATAGCATTGATTTATGAAAAGGTTCATTGGAATGATTGGAAAATGTCCACATGCAAATCTAAAACATTTTCATTTACATGGCTCAATGTAAGCTAAATGCATGGTTGTCTATGTACAGCAACATAACCCAAAGCTAAGCCCATTATGTCAATAACAAAAGCCCACATGTCTGAAAATACACACTCTGGAATTGGAGTTACTACTTTCCAGGCCCCTATAATATATTGCTCAAGTGAACAGATAACTCATAAATCATTTCGCATTTCCGAGTAATAGCCTACTGCTCTTCCTTTCTGCAGCCTAATGCAGAACTGTTATGAAGTGCCCTCACTGGTGTCAAGTGAAGTCAGTGAGGGCTGGTCAGGTACTGATGATACAAGAGGCAGAGGGTAGAGAGGACAAGCTAGCTCTTCCAATGTGACTTATATTGGAGTTAATATTAGCATGTTGTGGCATGACAGCGTTAGCCAGCACTAGTAGGGATCGCTGCCTTGATAACCCAGCTGCACACAGACCGCAGAGTATTTAGATCGAGCATGTGAAAATTAAAATGTTATGTAAAATATTATATAAAAAGTCCATCCTTACTAGTAACTGTGAAAAAATCATTAAGGTGAGCTACATTTATATGAAGTTCAATGCTTATCTTTACAGGAGAAAATTAGCCAACTCAGCATCCATCTTAGAATTCTTCTCGGCTCTTTCAAAGGAATCTCCAACATTTACCCACATCTTATTGTGTCTCTGGTCATGGAGCTTTTTTAGAAGGATGCTGAGGCTTTTTAAGGTTAGGTAGAATCTAAAATATATGTTCCAGCTTATTTGCTTGCTTCCATAGCTGCCGTGTTTGCCTGGAAATTTGTTTCATATCTAGCAACCTGAGGTATTTAAATGATATTGCAAAATGTGCAGTGGGGCATGATCATGCAGGCCAAAAGACAAAGACAGTTCCTACAGATTTTTTAGGTGCACTTTCATGATGTGAATCTTTCATTCTTCCACATCCCTGAGGTATTCTATTGTGAATATTGTGATATTCAAGTGATGGTTGATTGGTATTAATGGGCCCAAAGTGTGCCAAGAAAATATTTCCCCACACCATTACACCACCTCCTCCAGACTGGACTATTTACACAAGGCAGGTTGGTTCCATGGATTCATGCTGTTGACACCAAATTCTGACCTACTTATCTGCATGCCACAGCAGAAATTGAGATTCTTCAGATCAGGCTACATTTTTTCAGTCTTCAGCTGTCTAGTTTTGGTGAGCCCGTGCCCACCACAGCCTCAGCGTTCTGTTCTTGGCTGGCAGTCATGGAACGCAACATGGTCTTCTGCTGTTGTAGCCCATCTGCCTCAAAGTTCAATATCCTTTCTGCCAGTTCGAACCAGTCTGGCCTTTCTTCATTGACCTCTCTCGTCAACAAAACATTTCTGACCACAGAACTGCTGCTCACTGGATGTTTTTTTCTTTACTGCACCATTCTGAGTAAACAGTCCACTGAGGTGGACACAATGTACTGGGCAAGAAAAAAATAAGGTTCTTCATCCCCATAGTCGACATACTTGGGAACAAACTGTGATACTTCCAGAAAGGCATTAAAGAAGAATTATATTAAATAGCATTTCAATCAACTGCTTGTGGTTTTTTTGTTTGTTTGTTTGTTTGCTTTTTTATTATCTTTTTAGCTTTGAATTTTGTCAAAATATTAATCAGTTATGTCATGTTTATGCTAATGATCTTTCCATTAGGTGAAATGACATTACTCACATTACCACAACATAAAATCCTATCCTCCACAATGGACTTTTCATTACCATTTCCAAAAGAAATTTCAATATTTTTATTTTTCAGGGAAACTTATTTGTTCCTTATATTATTATTATTATTATTATTACTATTATTATTATTATTATTATTATTATTATTATATGTTTCTTAAATGTGCTCCACATGTTTTTTTCTGTAAACCATTTCCTGTTAACAAAATTAACAGGAAAATGTAACAACATTTTTCAAATTATTTGAAAAATTGGGCTCTAAAATACATTCTATGTATTGTTAGTGAGAGTTACTGCGTTTGAAATGTGATTAAAATATATAAAACTACTGTTGATGCACTGGTCTTTTCATTTAATGTGTAAATATTTTAAATATATGAATATATTTGTGTAAATGTGAAAAATTCAGCACAAAATTATATTTAAATTAATGTCCTGCTTTCTTCATTTACCATATCAAAATATAAAAGTCCACATTCTATTTTAGTAAAAAAAAAAAAAATCAGTCAACTTATATTATAGAGTTTGATTATATTTTGATGTTACTTTGACACAGTTTGTGAGAATCACCCATTTACAGCAAAGAATTACAACCTTTTACCCTTCCTCAATGCCTCCTTGCTTAACAACTTTTTCTTTTTTCTTTTTTCTTTTTTTTTTTACCAATTTCATACAACAAATAATAATTTGTCATGTACATTTTATCCTTGGTAAACAGCAATGGTAAACAACAAAATAAAAACTACAGTACAAGTGCAATGTTTAAGAATAAACTTTTAAAAAGGAATAAACACTAGGAATAATTAAAAAAAATACATCCATTTCTAGGCTTGAAAATCTTTGAAAATTTTCAGTTGGCTTTAGGAAGTAGATGATGCACCTACTCTTTGAAGTCCATGACAGACAGGCAGTAGATCTCCCTCCTCCTGCTTGCATGACCTTGTGATGATGGCTCCATCAGTTTGACCATAATAACTGGTATGAAGCACATATCCTTTCCACCTGGTTTTGGATGACCCATGAGGGTGGAAAAATTCAACTGGAAAATCTTTATGATGAGCATCCAGAGTGACAGCCTGCACTAACCACCAGTTTTTGTCATAAAAGACTGAAATGTTGGTCATAAATCTCCACAATTAATGACACCAGCAGAAATATCTGTCATAGTCCCATTAGGGCCACTCTGTGGTTTGTGCTCCATTTCCTCTATTAGCATTGCCAAAAGCCCTCAGTTCTTTCTCATTGTGATAGAGCCATCGTTTTCCTCAGCCTGTACCCTGGCATGCGTATTTTCACTCAACTGAAATGTTGTTGGGCTGAAACACTGGTACATCTGTGGCTCACTGCAGAAACATAAGAATGATCGCAGTTGATGCTGTTTCTGTATGATTTGATCTGGTGGATTTTCCTCATTGCTGGTACAGAGTTTAGTGGTTGAGAAATTATATATTTGCATGTCACCAGCAGCAATATGACAGAGCTGAGTACTGCAACGCTTTCTCTCAACCATATCAAGGAAGATCTTGCCATCTCATTCCCTCATACTACAAGGTTGTGTGCATTCCTTTTCAGAATTCCTCCAGTGCCATATGGTGCTCCCTTCCTGTGTGAAGTGTTGAAGAAATTCTAGGCTCTTCTCTGGAAAACCAGTGTTGGAGGGACAGAGGAAAGAGAAGTTCTCCTTGTTTTTGTACTATCTGGGGGAGATACACAGTGTTCTGGACCATTTCTCTTACACTGTCTTGATTCTTCCTGTCTACATTTCCACACTTTTCTATTAATCTTTTTTTTTACCTTTCTTTCAAATAAATGATTTTATCTTCTTATCCTCTATTATCTTCTTCTGTCTTTGCTTTTATTTTCTCAAGTATTCCTCCTTTAAATCTGGCCCACTACCTATTTTCTCTCTCCACTTTTTTAGGTATTCCCTGTTCCTTCTCCTTCACTCCTCCACTGAGAGCTGCTGCCTAGCCATAACTTCCTAAAATACATAATTTAGAATTCAATGGAATTACTAAAAATTACAAACAAAATTACTATAAATTTAATTGTGTTAATTTGTAGAGATTGTATAAAATGATTATGAAATTATGCAACTAAGTTTAAACTAATTTATGGTTTTAGTCTTTGGGGAAACATACAGTTAATATAAAAAGTCTACATTGTTAAAATGGCATTTTATTGTTTTTTTGGGGTTTTTTTTTTTTTTGCAAAATAAAAAATGAACCCAAGATAAATAATGTAAGAACTTTTTCCCCTTTGATGTGAAATTACAACATATAAAATTAAGTGAAAAACTATCTGAAATATTTTAGAGAAAAATAGGAAAAATAAAAAAGTTAATAATCTGGTTGTATACATGTGTGAACACTTTTACAATTGGGGTGTGGCTGTGTTCAGAATGTACCAATCACTTTCAATCTTATTCAAAATCTTCATAATCTTCAAAAGTAATTATTATACAGCTGTCATCAGTTAAATTATTCTGATTGACCCCAAATAAAGACCATCTGTTTCTGTAGGATTTTCTTTATGTATTGTTGGCTTCATCTGACTTCTAAAGCCATGGTCCTCTAAGAGCTTACAAAGCCTGTATGTTATCTCATTTTTCAAAAGATATCGATAAGGAAAATAAGATCATATATTCCATGGAACAGCATGAAGGCCATCTTTAACAAGTGGAGAAAATGGAACACCACAGTGGCATTGCTAAGAATAGGAGATTTACAAAAGGACAAGACAAAAATTTATCAGGGAGGCTGCCAAGAGACCTATGGCAACAGGAGCTACAGGATCGTCTGACAATATTTACTCTGCGCATGTGACAACAATCTTTCATATTCTTCACATGTCTGTTCACATGTTGGGACAGCTGTGGCTAAAAAGTTAGAGAAGAGAGTTTATGACTAAATGCTGGTTCGATTCTATGGACCAGAAGGAAGAATGTGTAGGTGGAGGAACTTAATGAACAGCACTTTCCTTTCCCTCTGCATCCATGGCTGAAGTGCCCTTGAGCAAGTTACCTGCATGTATCTGTCCATTGCTCCGGGTATGTGTGGTTTCACTGCTTGGTTTGTTTAAATGCAGAGAAAGAATTTTCCCTTGGGATTAACACAGTATCCAAAATGCAAATCTGGAATATGGGGTAGGTTTAGTAAATTATAGGTTATTGTAAATTTTATTTTTTTTATTTTTTTCCCTAAAAAAGTTTCTGCTAATTTCTCACTTCATTTGTAAACTTTGGAATTTCCCATTAAAGGTAGGAAATGTTCTGACATGATTTATCTTAGTTTATTTCTTATTTACTTCACAAAAACCTGCCATTTTAACATCGGTGTGAAGACTTTTTATATCCATTATATAGTAAAGAAATATTGTAGGCCTGTGTGTGGAAGAAATAAAGGGGAAATTATGTATATTATAAATAAAGAGCTTAATGAAACATTGCAAGTCATATTACTATTAATTGTGATCATCAATAAATTCAAGCCTCCATTGAAGTGATTGGATGCCCTCCAAAATCATTGATACCCCTTGTAAAGATTAGTAAAAAGGGCTTGAAAAAATCCACCTTTTGGTGAAATAGCTTTATCTCAGACTGGAAAAAAAAGAAAAAAACATGTCCTTTAATTAAAATAAATTTATTCAGAGAAAAGCAAAATCTCTCATCAAAAAAACAATTATTTTCAACAAAAACACATGTGCCACAATTATTGGCGTCCCTGCATTTAATACTTTGTACAAGCTTCCTTTGCCAGTGAAACAGCACTGAACCTTCTTTTACAATATTTTTTTAAGGTTGGAGAATAAAGTAGGGCATCTGAGACCATTCCTCTTTATTAAATTTCTCAAGATCATCCAGGGTCCTAGTTCCTCACTTGTGCACAATCCTCTTCAGCTCATCCCACAGGTTTTGATTGGGGTTCAGATAGATTATTTTCCAACCTTTGTTACTAACTTTTACAAAGGGTGCCAATAATTTTGGAGGGCACTTTGTGTTGCCACAGTCAGACAGAAAACCTGATGGTGTGACAGTGTCTGACAGTGGTAACAAAAAAAACACTTTTTTTTTTTTACATGATGTGCATGAGTTGTATGCAGGAACCATCTTGTTTTCATTCTGTTGCTAGTTGCCTCTGGCCTCTTCTTGAATAAATGTGTAATTTAAAATATTTGTTTCTATACAAAAGAGAGTGTTGTCATGTCATGGTTGAGACAGAAGCAACATCAGAATTAGAAACAGAACGTTTTTAATTGCTAAATGTACAATGTACACAGGAATTTGAATTGGTGATAAAGCACAGTGGAACAAGAAAATATCAAAATAAGATACATAAGGGGCACTCTAGGATTAAGTGAAAGTAAGAGTAAAAGGAGAAACATAAATAAAATAGAATAAAAATAATCATGAATTATGAAACAAACTGTCACTTCATAAAAGCACATTTGAAAGAAATGACAACTTGTGTTTTAATGTGAGTAATATTATCATTCATTTGTGGGAATGTGAGGAGAAATGTGATGATTCTGCTTGAACCCTCCATAACAGCTTTGTTATGTTTGTTAGGCAGCAAGTATAGAAGCTATTTGAGTCAATTAGCTTAAAAAGTAAAAAGATAAACTAGCTTATTTTTCTGACCCAGTAGCAGTGATCAATGATTGTATATTCTTAGCATACACAATATACTGCATGTAGGTTTTGTGTGTCAAGTCTCCCAAGTTGATCCCAAAAAGATTTGTTTCAACTGAGTCAACTGCAAATCCATTCCACACAGTGGAAATACTTCACCTCACACATGCCCACTGCAAACAAAATGAACTTAGCATTGTATAGTTTCAGTGAGAGAAACAGGGGCAAATGATACTTATTTTGTCTTTATTTTAAACTTGTCTGTTCAAAATTTGAACAAATCATGGTTTGAAGTACAGACACTTGGTTGCAGAAAGTGTGGTAAGTGATTAAAAAAGCAGTAAACAATGTCTGTGACAATGTTGTTAAAAGTGCTACACAAATAAAATTGAATTGAATTGAAATTGAATTAAATGACTTACATAATAGTCAGCTTAATTAGTCTGAGTGTCTCATTTGGTTGACATGAGCACTTTATAATCTCATACTGTGACAGATTATTGGATAAATATCACTAATGCTATAATTAGTGAACTGCTATTTAATTAAACCTTGTTCAGAAAAAATTCTGTAGTAGTACTGATTAAAACACTGCAAATAAATATTTTAAATTAAAATATTTTGCATATAATATATATACATATTTTTTTTAATGAAACCAATTGAAAAATTAAGGAAAAATTGTCAACAGATCTGATTATCAAACTAATCGGTAGTTGCAACCCTAAATACGAATGATATACTACAATATAAATGTGTACATAACACTTCATGAGTCTCACATCACCAATCTGGTCTCAAGTGAAATCATAGGTAATCTTATAGTCACCAAATCATTATCATGGCCTGGTGAAAAAAAACTGTGTTCAGTGAGTGGAAATTGACATTATTTTGTCTTTAAATCAGAAAAGGGGAACAACATCACAGTACAGTGCAAGCTGTGTCTTCCAGCTGTGAAAATGCTGTCATCATCCACATACTTGCTATTGAGCTAATCCAAAAGTAACAGAAAGTAAGCAGTTGCATTACATTAATTTTATGGTAATTAGATTAGGTTACTGATTACATTTGTAGCAGGTAATTAGCAATTGAATTGTAATAATTTTTTAACGTCATCTACCCCTGGGTGTGAGGGAACCAACACTATCCTACTAGCCCATTTACTGGCTCTGGCATCATGCAGAACACTCACAGGCAACTGTTCCTGGCTCTTGAGCTGGCTGGCTAGTTGAAGAATGTAGAATTGCAGTCTGTTTTGGTGTAGGCAGAGGATGAATGGTACCACACAGTGATTGAGGAGGTAAGTGCATTCTCTAGGGTGGATCTGTAGAACTGGGTGTGAACTTTTGAGGGATATTGCAGCCTAAGGAAGAACATCATTTTGTGATGTTTTAGAGAAGAATGTCTCCCATTTCAGGCCACTAGTGATGGTGGTACCCAGAACCTTAACAGACCCCACCAACTTTACTGTTACACTGTTGATAAGTAGTAGGGGATGTGGAGATGGATGTTTCTGTAAGGCAATGACCATGTCCAATATCTTGATGAAATTGAACTCCAGGTTGTTTTCTGTACACTATGCTACTAGCTGTGACACAGTGTAGGTCAACTCATCATTGTCCTTGATGAGGCCTAGGACCATGATGTGATCAGCAAACTTGACCAGCTTGAAGAACACTGCCTTGTGGAGCTCCAGTATTGGTGGAGGGAGGCAGATAGGTGGGCATGAGCTGCATCTGTTGCTTCCTGTTGATCAGGAAGTCCATGATCCATTTGCAGATGGGATGGGGTACCAGCAGCTGTAGCAGCTTGATGAGCAGACTTTGGGGAAGTTGGTATTGAGGGAAGAACTGATGTCCATGAACAAAGCCCTACTGGGCATGTCTGGGTGCTGTAGTAGGGTAGTAGAGGCTGAGGTTAACAGCATTGTGCACTGAGCTGGTGTTTCTATAGGTGGACTCCAGGGTCCAGAAGGGGTCTTTGATTTGATGAAGGACAGGATGAGTCTTTTGAAACACTTCATGAATATGGATGTTCTTGAGTTTGTTCCAGCTTCAGCTTTGGTGTTTAAATCACACTCCAGCTTGGCTTGTAATTCTCCTTGGCAGATTTGATGTCCTTCTTGAGGTTCTGTCTAAACATTCTCTCTGTTCATTGTGATACTTGAGTTGTACTGTATATGCTGTGTGGAGAACCAGGGCTTGTGGTTATTGTACTTTATGTTGGTTTTGGTTGGGAGGCAAATCTGCTCACAGAAGTTGATATATGAAAATACAGTGTCATCAAATAACTTGCTCTTGTCCTCGGGGCCTCTCAAAGACTCCTTGTCAGTGCACTTGATGAAAACTGATTCCAGGAGCAGTGTTGGTATGTTTTTACTTTGTCCAAGCACCAGTTATTACTGATGGAAAAACACAAACCTCCCTTTGATTTTCCACATTCCGTTGTGCCCTAGTTAGCGGATAAGTGGATATCCAGGTAAATCCACAGTGATGTCAGTGATTTCATTGTCCAGCCAGGTTTGAAAAAAGAATAATTTAGAGTTCGTCTGAAATTCTTCAAGTTGTTTAAGAGGAGTATGCACTCACAGATTTCCTCCGATGGACTCAAAAAACATGGAAATGAAACAATTTAAGAGTGTATTCTGATTGTAGCTGTAGAGCATATTGGGGGAAAATCTAAATTTACATGAAGATTCTATGTGGTAGAGGGCGCGCTGAAACAGCTCAGAAGATGAGGCTGAAGTCCAATAAATATTTAAAAATGATTGAGAAAATAGCAAACCTACAGAAGCTTATTTGACATTGTTGCATGTTGCTTGTAGCAGATGTGGAGGGTGGAAAGGGGGTTCTCAGGAATATAGTTGATCATGTAGTTATCTGATTTTATTGCTTTTTTTTAAATAAATATTCAACAGTGTTGACATACAGAGTCAGCCAAAAATGTATACACACTTCAGGAGCACTTCTACACAAAAATGACTGCAAGCTAATGGCCACCACTTTGAGCACCTCTTGTATTTTTAGAGGACAAAGGTAACTTGTATTAAACTTGTGATGGCTTTTTTTTTTGGCTGACTCTGTATTTTGAGTAACTACAAAATAAGAGTAGAAAGTGCCCTGAGTGCAGTGGGGAAAAAAGCTGTACACTGAGGGAGTTTTTGTGCCAAGGACGCTGAGGACTATCAACGATGAATTTCATAGGATTTGTATAGAAAATAGATGCTGTCAGGGTAACAATTGCATTTGGTGGTCACAGGCCCTAACTGCTAATCCTAGAGGTTCCCGTACTCTTGCCATTCACAAATATGCAATATTAGATCACTTACTGCAATAAATAAATAACCAAAAAAAGAAATTGCAAAGAATTCAATTTGCAATTCAACTCTACTCATGGTCTAATCCCAAAGAAGAGTCACTGTAGCACAAAATGCTGCAAAAGTTAATGCTAGCTATGATTGAAAGGAGTCATAACAGTGCATCGCAGCTTGCTTTGATGTGGATATTACTTTGACACATACCACATACATAAACATTGTTGATACCAAATAGCTCCTTCATGGTAACAGTATTCTCTAATAGAAGTGGCTTCTTTCAGCAGGGAATTGCACCGTGCCACACCTATGTACCAACCTTCTAATGTTCAGGAATTGTGTAAGGACCATGACAAAGTGTTCAAAGTGTTGACATAGCCTCCAGATTTCCCAGATCTAAGTCCAATCAACCATCTGTTGGATGTGCTGGAAAAACAAGTCTGATCCATTTAGTCCCCACTACACAGCTTACAGGTCTTGTGGAGCTCATGCCTTGACGGGTCAGATGGCTATTGTGGCACAAGGGGGGACCTACACAATATTTGGCAGGTGGTTTTAATGTTA
>JAQQZX010000011.1:13426827-13440228 GCA_030068355.1 Notoglanidium maculatum
TAGCAAGCATCAAATTTGAAATGAGCTCATTTTGTGCATAAAATTGTAAAATTTCTCAGTTTAAACATTTATGTTATTTATGTTCTGTTGTGAATAAAATATTGGCTCATGTGATTTGAAAGTCTTTTAGTTTTCATTTCGGGTTGTATACACAGTAATCACTTATACTTCCCATTTATTGACAGAAATTGATTAGATAAAAACTGATTTTAAGACATCTCATAAGAATCATCCTAAAGTCAGGCCCATTTAGTTGTGCATATTGAGTAGCTCGTCTTAAAGCATACACAAAATCATGCGCATTTCTTGGATCAGGCAAACTTTTACATATCTGTCCTAAATCAGAAAGATTAGGCAGGTAAACTTGAACCAGTTTTCTCCCATTGTTTCAAACAGCAAAGCAGTATTTACCTCTTGTTCTGCTCACTTATAAATTATCAGGAAAGGGATCACAATTGACACCATAGCCACAGCGATATACCCAATTTTTCAGATTTTCTCCTACATTTGGCTACATTAAGTAAGGAAGACCCTGCCCCACCTATGGCTGAACGTACAA
This sequence comes from Notoglanidium maculatum, assembly GCA_030068355.1. NCBI lineage: Eukaryota > Metazoa > Chordata > Actinopteri > Siluriformes > Auchenoglanididae > Notoglanidium > Notoglanidium maculatum. The sequence goes on from JAQQZX010000011.1 coordinate 13,427,387, forward strand.
GTTACAATTTCACACTTCAGAAAGAGAGAGAGATCTAGTTACTTACAACTCGCAATCAGGAGTTTACTATTATAAACACTCACGCGTCTTCAGAGTGCTATAACCAGTGCTTACTTTTAAGTGTTCAGGATAAACAGCTGCAAATTCTCACTTAAATACACAATAAACAGGGATACAGGCCATGAGTGAGAGATCTTAAAGAAAGAAACAGGGAAAATTCCCAATGGTCTGTATCCCGGGACAAGCCCCCAGACTGTTAGAACTTCGATTCAGGTTCAATCTCTATCAGACTCTTCAACGGTCTCTCTCTCTCTCTCTTTCTTCCGCATGTCGAGCGCTCGGAGAATGAGTAAACAACAGATACAAGGTCGTGTTAAACTCAGTCTGATTTTACTGCAGAAAGTCTAGAAGTATTTATACATAGAAACACAGATGTCATAGTACATTCTCAAGGGAACAGATAAGCAGAAAAACACCTTGTTTGGACAAAAGGAGACTTGTACTCTCCATATATGACATAATAATAGTCTCCTGTGAAAGGAGTATGACATTAGATAAATCAGGAACAGTATATAATGTTCTTTATGATAGCCTAACCTAAACCATCTTTGGTCATGTCACAAGGACCTAAATTATCTATGGAACACAGGAAAGGAGAAGAAGCATAAACACCTTTAAATTTGAACAAACCATGACAGCAGGGTTAAAAAGGTCATAGGACAGAAAAGGGACAAGATTTTCAATCTAACAATTTCATTTTGATTATTTGCTTTAAACAAGATCTTGATATTGGTGGACTAACTTAGCACACATGGATTTGTTTCCTCTGACTGCAAAGGATTTGGAACCAAATATTAAAATTAACGATTTTAATGTACAATTACCTTTTGTCCCTTAAAAAGGGGAAATCACATATTAAAGTACTATGATTTCTATACCATTCACCTCATATTTCATTTCAACTCTAACACATGGAAGTAGACAGCAACAATAACTTTGTCAATGTCTAATTATTTGGGGCTTTTGACTGTATGTAGAATTCTGATTCACCCATCTTAACCAGTAAGAACAATGAGAATTACCTGGTTAATCTATGCCACAATGTCATGAAGAACTGACATTCAGTATTCAGAGATGATCACCACAGGCCACTAGGAGAAGCAATATTAATCTTGCAGGTAGCAGCAGTACATACACTGTGGAGAACACTGTAGCAGCAGTACATACACTGTGTACGCCTATGCATTGCCCATTAACAGACAGGGGGCAGACAGAGATCTTGTGTTCTCTCTTCATGACAGATGAACAGTTGATCTGATAATAATAATAACAACAACAACAACAACAATAACAATAATAATAATAATAATAATAATAAAGTTTAATTTATATAATACATTTATTATATTCAAGGTTGCTTTAAATTTGATTATAGAACAATGAGTTACTTGGATTCTCTCTAGGGCACCATAACCTCTAGAGCCTTGGATGGGGCCTCTTTTGTGCTTGAGCCTTTATGGCTCTATGTGATAATTTGACTTGACAGGAGCCATGAAATCCTCAGACCAGTAGTGAATGTGACAACATTTTGTGTGTATTGTGTATTTTGTGTGAACTGTGCATTTGATAAGTGCATGGAACTCAATAACCTAAATCACCAGTGATAACCCATCAATTTTAAGCAGTTGAAAATTGTCAGCACAAATACTTGTAATGACATAGATGTAGCATTGTATGGAAGCCTAAGAGGCCAAATGATGTTTTGTTATGTTATGATAATGACATAAATACCCCAAGATCATGATAAAATGGGCTGCATAAAATATGTAAATCCATTACGGCTTCTGTAGCCAATGACAGTATGAGAGGAAATCAGGAGGTAGGTACTATGCAAAAACAAACAAACAAACAAAATAAGTAAGCAAGCAATTAAATAAATAAATAAATAAATAAATAAATAAAATAGCAATTGGTGATGACAGGCCCTTGCACCTCTGGTGCTATTACCAGATTAACACAACATGACAATTAAAGCATTTTTTGATAAATATACAAAATGCCATATTACTGGAATGGGGTTCAACTCATTGTTCAACGCATTGTCCTTGCTTATAAAAGTGGCTAAATTATTATGTACAATTCCTTAACATTTCCCCCCTGCACCACAAAACCACAAAATATGTCCAAACTACTTGCTGAGGTATTAGTAAGCAAACACAAATATTACTGTTAAATGTTAATGTGTGTCTTTAGATGATGTAGACATCAGTGTCATAATTAAAAAATCATATCAGTGTCATGATTCTAAGAAAAATTATTCTAAGAAAAAAAGGAAAATGAAAACTTTTGACATTAGTGCCATGATTCTAAAAACAAACAAAAAAAATGCAAGGAAAAGGAAAATCTTTTGACATGTAAGTCTCATGATGTTCAAAGACTGCATATACTGACCCCTAATCTTCATACAATACCTGTTGATGTAACCTGCAATAGTGCCAAAACTATTTTTATGTGCTATGCAAATATACATCTGACAAATTTTCATTGTTTTCATGTATAATACTAAATTGCATGTAATGTCATTTGCATTGCCTTTACATTTGTGTGCTAAAAAAGAGAAATGTTTGTAACAATGAATTTAAATTACTTTTTTGTGAATTGACTACAAAGACACGAAAAACACGTACAAAATGTTTTTGTAAATCATTTGTAAAGCATAATGCTCATATTCTAAACTTTAAACTAAACTTTCTAAAAGTTTGTGCAGTTTACCCTTCCTTAGTGAATTCTTTATACATGTGATAAATTATCAAGGTTTGCATGTATGGTTACTTTAGATGTGTGTGGTAAAGGTCATAATTTTTTTAAACAAAAAATATATCGTTTTTTATGTATGGCAGGCAGTGGTATAAGCAGACCAGTTTTAGAATGTAAATCATACTGTTCAATGTCTAAATAATTTGTGCCGTTTAAACTTCATCAGCTTTTGTGTATGGAATATATTCACAAGGACACAGTTTTGGTAAAGCATAATGCTTAATGTTTGAAACATAAGGGGCACATTTGGAGTGTGGACAGGATGACTGTGAATAATAGTTTTTTATTTGCTACACTGTGTGTTCAACATCATTAACAATTCATTGATTGTTACACCTCATAATATTGCAGTGGGCTTTTTGAACAAATAAAACTGAGAGCCCTAAAGTGTAGCCTACATATATTAAACAGACTTCTCATACTCCTATTGCTTAAAATGGTCATGTACTGGAATAGAAGTTAATTTAGCAATACCTACCACAATAGTCTGAAGACCTAGCATTAATAAGCCTGCTAGCAAACAGTTTGCTGTTAGATAACATAGCAACCTAATACAGCCTCAGTTGTTTAAATATGTTTAAAGTGCACTGTGGGCTAACATAACATGCTAATTGTTCCTTGCAATATATTAGCTTTAATGATAATCCATTCTGAATTTCTGACTACTGAATATTCACTTGAGCCAGCAGTAATGATATGTATATCTAAAAGCATTTGACTTTAAAAAAATATTACATATTACAAAAATAATACCACAAACAAGAGGGCTTTTTAAATTAACCATAATATTTCCTTTGTACACACAAAGGTATAAGTGCATTAAACACATAGTGAATGCATTCACACACGCCATGATTCAAATCGCCTTGTCCAGGATTTTTGTATAGGGGCAGTTTGTCAACCTTCTTCTCTGACTTTAACAAACTAACAAACAAACCACAAAGTACAATGCCTGCTTCTCTTAAAAGGCCATTCAGAAATCTTGACTATAACTGATGTTAACATGCCTCCTGACCTCATTGACTTCAAAACAATGTGACTCAAAGCATGAGGCACATCCAAAGTTTGCACATGAGGACAACTGGTCAACGATTATTCCAGACTTAATCAAAAACAGCACAACACCATAATCAAACAAGTCAGTTTTTTTTTTACTAAGCATGCAAACTGCCATCCAACATTGGTAAATAGCAACAAAGTTACCAATGCTTTTGTGACCCTTGTGCGTAAGTGTGTCAATGTCATGATGTAGGCACCTCTATCCCAACCCCCACACTACAACTCATTGACTTCATTGATTGAAATCCTGTCACTCATTAGACAGCTGAAAGGACACAAAATCTGTTGAGAGGTACCCAATTTCATGATTTCCCCCTTGGCTACACTGTACAGTATCAAAAATCCCTTAACAATATGAATCTATGAGACCCATGATTTCATGTACACAAAATCTCAAATGAATCCGATGAACCATCTAGGAGGAATATAGTCGAGATTCGTGAAAAAGCCAATCTTTCTGTTGCCAGATGGTAGCACTATAACAGTTTTACTCTGGGCTTGTCTGATGCACATCCTGTTTGCATAACAAGACATAAATTCATTGTGTCACCATGTCAACACCTTGCAAAAATATCAAAAATCCCTTCACAATTTAACATCAGAATCTAACATCATGTATACCAAATCTGATGTGTCAGGTGAACTGTCTAGGAAGAGTATTTTAAAATATAACACGTCTCAAAATCAAAAATACCTCACTTCCTAGGGTTTGGCATTGCTAAAGTAATGTTAGAAATTTGTTTGTCTTAGAAATTTGATATGCCTATCAAATTTTGTGCATGTACATTAAACTATATGCCAGGCATAAGATTCAGTGACATATGGTGGCACAAAAGAGTCACTGGGCCACACCTGGGGCCAGTCTTTGGCCCCTGAGTAACTGTAACAAGCATTGATGTGTGTTTCAAATTTCATGAGTTTTCACCAATAGGAACCACCTTGAAAATGGTCTTGAGAAAAAAGAGAAAGAGAAAAAAAGCAATAATAATAATAATAATAATAATAACTGTTTGTATCAGAATAAATAATTGACATGTCATAGCCAAATAGTAAGATTTGATATAAATAAAATATAGACATGCATAGACCGCCTACATTTTGAGGCAGATTTTACTAGCTATAGATAATATAGAAGAATACTGCATAACCTGCGCCGTAGAGAAATTTAGTGATTTTAAAAGGTATGTAACATGTATTTAGCCAAAGGAAGGTAATATTCCTATATTGTTTTGCATAATACATTAAAAATAACAGCCAATTGTAGTGCTGCACTCAAAAGAATGCCAGCCATTTTTCCCTTTCTAAAAGAAATGGTTCATTATTATTGCTAAATACATTACTTTTTGCCTATTTCACAAGCAAAAGAGATTATTGTGTCCAGACACTTTGCGATTGCAATCAAAAGCAAGAAGGGGTCAAATGACATCCACCTAAAACTTAAAAAATGATGTGTTTTTACTATACATGTTGAAAAACCTTTCTCACATTAGCTTTTTTGTTTGACCACTATAATCTAAATGAACAAATCCTTAAAGCGTTGAGTCACTGTAGGCCAGAGGCAGTTTCTAAGCAACTGTGTTTCAACCATGCCAATGCCTCTAATATGACATCTTCCATCAGCAGTTAAATTCTCTGCCCAGTTTTTCTTTTTTCTGAATATATTTTATGCACCCCCACCTCACTCACCCACAGACTCCCACACAGTGTACAGTTCTTTGGAATCAAATAATGAGTTATGTAATGCAGCTGAAGTTTATATTTGGAAGAAGTAGAAGGTGAGAGGTGCTTTTAAGATGAACAGAAAAAAGATTTCACTCCTCTTTTCTTAATGACGTTTGTGGTACAGTGATTACTTAGTGGTTATGGTTTTGTGCTAGTGGGTAAATATTGTGAGTTCAAATCCCAGGCCTGGTCCAACTACCCCTTTTTTCATGTAGCGATGCCTCCAGAGAGCCACTGTTAGTCCCTTGAGCAAGGCTCTTAAGGTAAGGCTCTGCATGCACTGAATTCTGTCTCAGTTTCATCATGTAATGTAGAGAGAAGGGATATGCCAGGTGGATAAATGTAAACTCAAATATTATGGGATCTGAATAGCAAGTACACAACTCCTATATAGTTCAAATCCCATTTAAAGATCAACACATTTAACTGTTTAGTTGCATCCATGCATTTTCACGATCACCAGGCTTATCATAGCAAAGCAAACAGAACACCACAACTGTGTGCTGATTACTGAATGGAATTGAACTGTCAATTCACAAGGTGGATGAATACTGTTGTATTAATATTATTCTTTTTTGCAGGAACGACATGCTGACAGTCTTATTCAGAACCAGCAGTATCAGGTAATTTAACTGCTCACTTTAAAATATGACAGTTTCCTCAAATGTGCAATCACAAAGCTACATTAAATTGTTTTAAAGGCTGCTGTTTGAGTTAATGTGTGCAAACAGCTGACACCCAAATGAGTAACCAAACCAGGGGGAAACCTAAGATAGACCTCACTGATGGATAATGGATGCTGGATGCATTGTGGATGAATGTTTGTAGCATACAGAGATGATTGCTTTGGATGGCTGCACAATGATCCAGGAAATGGCATGTCACTGACACAGTGTAAACCAGATTCCTTACATGCCTTGTTCCATCATATGTTATCATGTAGGAACTGTCTTTCCATGTGTATCTAAAATGTAGCTATGAATTTTGTGTGGACAATAATTTCCTGATGCACATTAGAGCTCCTGGTGATCACTGAAGCATGTCTCAATGGCACAGTCCATCTTAACCAATGACCATTACACTGCCACCACAGAATGTACTATTGGATTTTATCTGGACTATTTATTTGGACTATCTTGATAGTTAAACTTCAGATCCTTCCATCAGTGTTATGATAAAATGTAGCCAGTCTGTTTGTTTCTATGGTTTTTGCCATTCTTCTTTGATCACTCTGATACAGGATCACTAGTAGAGTCTTGTTTTTCACAGTATTTCTAATAAAGTCTGTTGTGAAACTGCTGTGTATAGTAAGGGAAATATTCATTGTCAAATAAATGAGGCAAGGTGTTTTTTGCAATATTACTACTGCCCCATAAAGTGTTTTGTGCATTAATACAGCATGGAAAAGACAATCAAATATTAAGTGGACAATTTGTCAAATGTTAAAAACTGATCTTGAACCTGGTAGTGCCATTCAGGATGGAGTGTGTTATATTCCTGCAGTGGATATTGCAAATTGAACTCAACTGAACAAAGCAATTGATGTGTTATGCCTGTTGTGCAACTCTTTCTAGAACTCTTTTCTCTCTCTTGTGAACTGGAGTTAAAGATGACATCTTTGCTTATATGCTTCATTCATGTCTGTTTCCACAGGTGAACAAATAGAGTACCTCTACACTTCGGCAAACTGCAATAGTCTAGTTGTTCCTAACCTATGTTCAGTGGAATTTTTTTAGGTAGTTCTCAGACTTGTTCTTCGGGCAAATGTATGCTTAGACTTATATATTTGGTCTAGACATGCTTCAACTTGTTATTCTATTTCTCAATAAACTGGGAATAAACTTCATATGCAACTGTGTACTCCTAACAACCACCACCACAAAGGAAAATTCTACTCTACAGCATCATTTGCATTCTAGAGAAACCATAACCATGAGGGAGATACAGTCAGTATGTCAGGCACCAAAGGGAGTAAAACTACATGCATTTCATTTTGCATTTATATTTTACAACATACATTCACCTTCAATTTTATTTGGAACACTATACCTGCACATTCATGCAGTTATCTAATTAACCAATGATGTCGAGGGCTTCAAGTAATGTTCACATCAAACATCAGAATGAGGAAAAAGTGTGGTACCAGATGGGCTGGGTTAAGTATTTGAAAAATGGCCGATTTCCTGGGATTTGACACATATTGGAATAGCAAGTATTCCATAGTTTATACAGTCTTTATACTCTTTAGTTTGTACAGAATTGTGAGAAAAACAAAAAATTGAGTGGGCAACAATTCTGTGAGTAGAAATGCCTTGTTGATTAGAGAGTTTAGAGGAAAATGGCCAGATTGGTTCAAGTTGCCAGGAAAAATACAAGTAACTCATATAATCACTCGACAACCAGAATGAGAAGAAAAGCATTTACAAAACATATAGAGTCTTTGAAAACATTTGCTACAACAGAACACCACATTAGGTTTCACTCCTTTCAGCCAAGAACTGGAATCTGAGGCCATCATGGGCACCCAAAGTGGAAATTTACAGATTAGGAAAAAAAATTACCTGATCTTTAACTGTCTGGTTTTGTCCTTAGATTTCTGTTCTTGGCTAACAGTAGTGGAAACTGATGTGGTCTTCTGCTGGTGTAGCCCTTTCAGCTCAAGGTTTAAATGCATTGTACATTCAAAGATGCTTTTATCCTCATCATGACAGTAAAGAGTGCTTATTTGAGTTACTATAGACTTTGTGCCAGCTCAGACTGGTCATTCTCATCAATAAGGTGTTTCAGCCGAAGTTCAGTATATTGTCATTCCAGCCATATCTAAAATATAGTGGGATGAAATTGTGTTTCTCAAGACCTGAAAAATATACAAAAAGAGAATGGAAAGACCACAAAAAGTAAACCACAAAAATTAAATACCACATTCATAGATTTTTATTTGTTTTTGCACCTTTCTGCATAAACTCTAGACATTGGGGTATTTGAAACACTCAGATCAACAGTATCTGAAATGTTCAAAGCAGCCTGTCTTGCACCAAAAAAACAAGCCATGGTTAAATTCAGAGCTAACATTTTTTCCTTATTCTGATGTTGGTTGTGAACATTAACTGAAGCTCTTGACCTATATCTGCATGATTTTATGAACTGAGCTGCTTCCACATGCTTGGCTATTGGAAAACTGCATAAGTGAGCAGATGTAAAATGATTGGTGAAGGTATGCTCTTAATGCTTATCTTTACACACTGCATATTTTCTCAACCACTCTTGTGCTTTTGCAGATTTCGCACAACATAATCCCATTGGTTTCTGCATCTTAAGAAACGCTGAACATTGATTATGTTAATTAACATTGATTATGTCAATGTTAATATTAACAGTAATGCTTCTATTCTTGTGGACACTTGTTTTAGGAAGTGATCAAAAATCTGGTGAAACGATATGTGGCAGCCATGATCCGTAGGACCAAAACCGATGAAGGGCTGACTGAGGAAAACTTCAAGGTGTGTCGGTTGTTTATTTTCAACAATTATAATGTAGACATGAGAGACAAATGAGACATTTGCCTTTGAGTTTGGCTGGGTTTTTTATAAATTTACTAGTGACTGAAGTAAGATCTTGGCTATTCCTTAAGGTTGAGATAAAACTTGAACTTGTTTTTTATTGTATTATGTAAAATTTAAGTTAACTTTTAATTAAAGTAAAACTTTAATTTAATTTGCTTGTCCCCTGTGGTCAATTAAGGAGCTCAAACAGGACATTTCAAGTTTCCGCTATGAGGTCCTGGACCTGCTGGGCAACCGCAAGCCTCCACGCCGTACCTATTCCTCAAGCAGTGAGGCCACACAACCTGAGGCTGAGCAAGATGATGATGAGGATGATACAGAGAAAAGGAACAGAGGAGCAAGGTCTGGAGGTCAAGCAAAGTCAAGTTCTGTTTCATTTGCCCAAGCAGACAAGAGAAAGTGTGAGGGCCAATTTACCGTTTCAGCCCTTTTCCGCTCTATGGCAGGTATGGAGGATGTGGATGATGGACCAAAAAGCAATGGCTTGAAGAAAAACAGGTGGTCCCCTTCACCATTCATGAGGACAAGTGGCCGCTTGCGGCACTTCTCACGCTCAAAGAAAGACTCACTGCACCGTTTGGGATCACTGTTTCGTCGTGTGAATGGACACATTGCTGAATCTCGGTTGAAGAGTCCCCAACAGCAGCAAACCTACAGCATTTCAGATGGAGTTTTGCAACAGCCAACGTCATGGCGGGAACCCCCAGCACAGCCAGAGAACTGGCTGACAAGAAGCAGCATGCACCTAGACACACTCAGAGGAGAATCTAGTGCAAGAGACAAGAATCAAACACTGTCACTGTCCCAGCAGGCAAATGACACAGAAAACCTCCTGCTAAGGCCCCCTGGTCTACACTGTGCTTCCAGCCTGACTGCCTCGAGTTCCCTCTTGCTCTCCTCCAGTGAGGATCTGTGTCAGGGCCTGCCAGGACCCTGTGAGAGCCTCGACTCCTCCTATTGGGAACAGGAGGAGTCAATCACCACACAGCTCTAAACCTTCATTGGCTACACAAAGAATATGCTGCGATGAGCAAGGCAGGCCTGCCATGACTGTATTTATATTAACATAGGCAATGGACAGCACGTGTACATATATTCAATTTGCTTTTATTACATCAATCTATAATTAGAAAACAAGTAGTCTTTAAATATTATATTGAGAATGTTAATGATTCAGTTTTAGCAATATGGGAGTGCATTTGAATCAATGACTCCTCTAATGCAATGCTTTCTTTTTTGTTACAAGTACACACCAAATGTCATTTGCACATATACTTTTAACAGCTACATACAGCAATCAACACATCACTCCTGCTATTTATTTAATAATGCTTTCCTAGCTTCTAATGTGTTACAAGAAATGTGCATATACGAGTTTGATGACATCCATAAATTCAACAAGCTAAGCATTTAGAAAGTAAGAAGAGAAATCAGTTCCATGGCTGAGACAAAACTTCTGGATCTCTTAATAATCTGGAAATATATTAGGTATTAGCAACATTACTAACAGTGCCAAAGTGCCCTTATACAATTATTCCCTTTCAGCCAGAATTATAGGACACTCCAAGTTCAGAGACTTTCATCTTCCTTTATAGTCAAAGATTATCCATTTGTCACTATGCAGGAAAACAAGGGCAAATTAAACACAAAGCCCTAGGAACAGAAGCCAAATTTCTAATTGTAGAATGTCATGGAACCCTACTGACATTTCGTGCAAAATGCCACATTTAGAAATAAGCATCTGAACAATAATGACTTGTGCATGTACTTCTTGTTTAGAAGAGAAGTGAGCATGTCTGCTATGGATAAAAGTAGTTTGTCTCCAATGAATGGCTCTAAAGTGCATCACATTTTAAGATCTGGCCGTTTATAAATTCACAGTAAACACAATTGTGCAAGAGGGAGCAAAAAAAAAATTATTTATGTATATTAATTAGAATTGTGAAATGTAGTAACAAAATATTCATTATTAATTTAAATTTCTATATAGATGTTGCAATCAAATTTCAATAACCTCTACCTTGTTGTAATTCAGTAATAATTTGATCTAATTTATGCCAATAAGTTTCCAGTAAGTTGACTTCTTTTTTGAAGCTTTCAGTTTTGTATTAAATTATTTTTCTACATTTTACATAGATAAAACAGGTTTTACTATGCTTAGTTTGTCTCATGGCAAGGGATTCCTTAACTTTGATTTACAGGAAACTTGCTTTGAATTTCTATAATTTCGAAGTATGAGAATGGAAGTGTTTGTAGAAATAGGTCACAAACTCAAAGTTAACAAAACTGTGAATTTAAAAAGGTAAAATAAGTTTATATCAATCATAATTTGCATGGGCAGCATTAGGGATATTCTTAGAATTGATGGTACAAATTATGAAGATTTTGCAATTGACTGTTTCTCACATTCTGATTGAGTACAGCATATAAAATCATGCAGATACAGGATAAGAGAATGTATCAGTTAATGTTCATATCAAACATTGGGGGTGGGGGTAATGTGATGTCTGTGACTTTGGCTGTGGCATGATGCCAGATGGGCTGGTTTGAATATTTCAGAAACTGGTGATCTGCTGGGGTTTTCACACATCTCAGGCTCCAGAGATTATACATAATGGTTCAAAAAACAAAAACATCCTGTAGATGGAGGGTCTGCAGGCTGAAATGCACAGTTCTGAGTTGACAGGAGGTCCATAGTAACACAAATAGGCACTCTTGACAATCTTGGTGAGCAGAAAAGCATCTCAGAACACAACACCTTAAACCTTGAAGCGGATAGACTACAACAGGAGAAACCCACAACAGTTTTGACTCTGGTCAGCCACAAACAGGAATCTGAGGCCATCATGAGCACAGACGCAATAAAACTGGACAGTGGAAAAAGACCAGGTGATTTTTTTTCTTTTAATTTTTAACCGTCCAGTTTGGGTCTGTGTGTCTAAGTATCTATCGCGTCAGAAGCATTTTGAATGTGGGGTGGGCACACTTGCGGGGGATGTGGGGGGACACACTGGTAGGGGGTCTGTGGGTCCTCCCAAATACATTTTTTAATGAATTAGATGCCATTTCCTGCATTCTGGTGTATTTTTAACAGGTTGTTAAACACCTAATTTTACCTACAAAAGTCACTTAAATGACTTTTATTGATTAAATAATTAATTAATTTAGAGACTCAACAGTAAGTCCTCATTCAACTAGTCCATATTCATCAGCCTGTTTTTAACTGCTACCTACTGCTATGCCTAAGATAATGAAATGAATGTGACACAATTTATCACCAAAATTGAATTGGAACATAAATATTTTATGACCTGGGAAAGAATATTTTTGTATCAGGGCAGGATATTTGAAATTGATTTCATAGCAATTTTAACAACTAGGTTATGAGATTTACTAGTGTAAATCCTATTTATGAGTATTTACTTATTTACTAAAATGTATTTATTTGCTACCTGTTGGAGACCCCTGCACTCTAGATTATGCCTTTAAATCAGTAATGTCCTTCATGAAATGTACATACAGTGCATCCGGAAAGTATTTACAGCGCATCACTTTTTCCACATTTTGTTATATTACAGCCTTATTCCAAAATGGATTAAATTAATTTTTTCCCTCAGAATTCTACACACAACACCCCATAATGACAATGTGAAAAAAGTTTACTTGAGATTTTTGCAAATT
>JAQQZX010000011.1:13440585-13452371 GCA_030068355.1 Notoglanidium maculatum
CAATGCCCTCAGCTGCTTAACCATCCAGAATATTATCAGACAGGTTTAATTGATTTCATGCCAGGCCCAATAAAAAAGGTGTTCCTTTAATTTTTGTGAGCAGTGTATAATGGTGGCGACGCCCATGGTGTCTATGCCATTGGTATCCTCAAATTCCTGATCTTGGCTGTTAGGAGTGGAACCAAATGTCTTCTGCTGTTGTAATCCATCCACCTCAAGGGCCAACCAATCTGGCCATGTTCCTCTGATAACTTTTACCAGCAAGGCATTGCCACCCACAGAACCCACCCACCCTCATTCAATGTTTTTTGTTTTTCACACCATTCCATGTAAACTCAAACTGTAGCAATTGAAAATTCCCAGATAATCATCAGTTTCAGAAATACTCAAATCAACCTATCTGGGATCAACAACCATGCCATGGTTAAATTGACAGAGATCACATTTCCCCCCCATCCCATTCTGATGTTTGATGTGAGCATTAATGGAAGCTCTTGACCAGTGATTGCATTATTTATGTATTGTGTTGATTCCACATAATGAGCTAGTTTGACAACTACATAAATGAACACATGTACGTGTTCCTATTAAAGTGGACAGTGAGCATATTCCCTTCAACCTAAATTGTTCACAACTGTTTACCCAATTATGATGGAGGTGTAAGCACAGTGCCTGGCTCACTCAATCAACATTTTAAATGTACCTTACATGTGCAATAATTACCACTATTTTCCACTCTATTTTTCCAAAGTCCAAAAATTAAAGTTAACAGGTCCATTTTGTAGAATGCAAGCAACTGAATGTACCTTCTTTTTCCCTTCCTTTCCAAGTGTGTATTAGAAAGTATGGTGGCAGTCACATGCCCGCATCATACTTCCAAGTATTTACATTCACACTTGCTTTTTCCGCGCTCAATTATGATGCTCTATTTTTCAAAATTGTGGTTCTCAAACTTGTTAGACACCACCAGCAAATACCAGTTCCTCTTATTTCTTCTCCCTCGTCTTCCTTTGTTCTTCTTTGTCATCCTTCCAGTGTTTTCCAGATTCATGCTGCCAATTGTAAAAACACAAAAGGCACTTTTTATAGGTTTGTCCATTCTGAGCTACTGTAGCAGCGCAACATAGCAGCTTTGTAGACATGGACCCATGCCCCATGTACATATAAATTCTAAGCTTATGAAACCACAATTCTTAGTTGCAAGTAATTAAAAATAATTATACATAGCAATGAAAATATCTTAATATGATATTCCATTTCTGTTAACAGATCTCCCTAAATCCTACATAGTGGACCTGTAAAGTGATACTTGTTTCTTACACCTGCATGGATGCCTCAACTTTTGTGAACAATTAGACCCACACAATTCAAAACCAAAGTCTTCCATCTGGGGAAAAAAAAGGGTTTTCTGAAATTACAAACTATATTGATTTTGACTTAAAAATTAAAGAAATTTGTACACAAAAAAGGCATCTACTGCCCTGACACTTTTACGTTCTTTACTCAGTAACAAGAAAGTGTCAATTCTGTCCTAATGGGTAATAACCCATACGCTTCAGATGTAGTTAACACTATTTAGGTAAATGCTCAAACCATTGGTTTAATCCAATGAAGTTATAGAATATAGGAAATAAATTCAAATCTAAAGCTTGGCCGCGGTGCTTTGAAAGTCTAGATTCCATACTTCCTCAGGCTGCTGTCCATTGTGCTTATATTCTAGGTTTATTCATTTCAAGTAAACAGCTCTTTAGTGTTGTAGTGATTTTCAAAAAAAAAAAAAAAAAATTCATTTGACCAGTGATCCTTACATTGCTTCAGGGTTATAATAAAACCAGCAAGAAATCACAAAAATAACACCGGGCAAATTGGTATGCAACATACTGGGAAACTTAACTTTTATTAAGAAAAAACGCAAATCAACATTACAAAACCCAAACAAGTGCAAAAATGAGTGAACACAGTTTAAAATTATTAATAAGGAAAAAATGTTTAGGTGAAGTAGTGATTCAGAACTGGACTAGTGAGTAGTTACATACCAGGGGGCACAAACTGTGCAGGGGCCACAAAGTGTGCAGGGGGAGTAGAGGTGGTGATGTAGTTGACATGAGTGTGGGAGGAGGGACAATATGGGGTGTGGTGGAAGCGTGGATTTGGGATGGGCCCAGGAGTCCAGGGTGTAAGGTAGTGGTAGGTGGTGGAAAACACAGGCATGTATGGCTCATAGTATGGGTGCAGGGATGTCTGGCACTGCTCCTGCACCAGTGGGAAAAATGCAGTGCTTGGTGCTACCACAGTGGGGGACTCGGTCATGGTGGTGCCTGAAAATAGGGGTGGAACAGATTTTAGGTGGTTCAATAGATTTTAACTAAAAAGACCATTCAACTCCTAGTTTTAGTCTTTTAGAAAGGTAGGCTATTTTAATTGCAACACACAATTATGTCTTAGGAGACATACAGCACAGTTTTTTTACACTACCTACAGCTGGGTAGATTAACAATAAAAAGGCAGACCTATTTCATACATCCTTACAGTAATACTGTCAAACCCATATTTCATAACACCCCTATCTGGAACGATAGGGTTTTTGGGGGACCATGAGTGAGGGGGACAAGAGCTACAAAAAAAATGAGTGGCATGGGGGGAAAAGTAAGGCAGACTATGTGGCGAGTTCTATGCTCATGTGCCAGCTGAGTGTATGGAGCTTTGTGGAGGTGGTGCTGGTAGTGAGGTGCTGACCATTGCTGGCTGTCTCACCCTGAGGGGGTGGGCACAAACGGGCAGATTCCGCGTATGGCTGGGGCACCATGTGGTCAGGGCTTGCTGAGGCACCTGGACCTGGGTAAGGCTGAAACTGGGGCTCCCCACAAGGTTGTGGGTACATGTGCTGAATGTGTACCATCGGGTGCCAGTAGGTCTGCTGATAAGCCTGTGATGGCACACAAATTTTCAACTGCATATCAGCACTCAGGAGGACTGCCTATTATATCGCATCATTTCACTAATACTCTGTTGGTGCATTATGGATAGTCAGTCTAACCTAAATATGTTCTACATACCTCCTCACATCAATGAAATATATTACAATGGAGCAAATATAGTGATACTCAAAACACTACTGCCCCTTTCACATAAAATTACCACCTACCTGCACACCCAAGTTGAAAAATTACGGGACTACCTTTAAATAGGTGGGAAATAAACAAAAAATAAAAAAAAAAAAAAAAAAAAAAAAAAAGAAGGTCACTGCTTTATTTCACATCAATACACAGATATTGGGAAACAACCTCTAAATGGCTTGTAGCTAGACTGCTCTGACCTCTAGGTAGGTCATTGCCATTGGGGTCATAAGAGTAAGGTGGAGGTGGGGCCACAGTGACTGGTTCTCCCATTTCATTCACAAACCACGGACACGCTGGAGGAAACAGCATGGATATTACTGAAAATGGAAGAGCAGGTAAAGTGTTGAATTTTTAAGAGCATGTCTGTATCAAGTGCTATATTCATGGCTGGAAAAATGTTATAAATAATAAATGAATGAAAGAAAAGCATAAATGAATACATTGGTAGATAAACAAAACCAAATAGCTAACAAATTAACAACTGAATAGGTGACATTTTAAGTGAAGTTACTTAAGCAATAAAAATATTCCACCCTGAGCAGAGTAAGCATTTATATGGACTGTTTCATATTAATTTGGGATAAAAATTCTAAAAATCTTCTAGGTGTTACACTAACAAATAAATCCTTAAAAGACCTTTGTATGAGACAAGAGGCAGAACAGTTCAATAAAATGTGCCAGGAGTTCAATGAGTCAGGAGTTCAAATGAAAGTAGTACAAAGAATTAAATGAAACACAAACCTTGTTTTAAGTAGGAGCGGAGACCTTCATATAGTGATCGGACTCAAAGGTAGTCAGTAAGTTAGCTGAAGGTAGTCATTTTGAAACTTTGCTATTAGTGTTTATTGGTTATTAACCAAAGTGCAATCAAGCATTTCTAATTAAGTGTACATCTATCAAATAATTAATAGGTTATTCATTAGTATATGCAGAAATAGCATAAAATAACCCAATTTACACACAGAGCAATGTATGAAACCTTTTGTTTTAAAGTAAAAATGAAGTGTTAACAGAGCATGGAGTGCAAATAAGAGCACATTTTGTATGGAAACCATGCAGCTTAGTAACAAATGAAAATATTAATGAAGTAATATGTTTAATTTAAACTGAAACACACAAGTCTGGACAAACCTGGCCTGCCCAGTGTGTGTATTGGTGGTGGTTGTCCTGGGGTGATGTTTGTAGCCTGCAAGTGATTTGGAGAGCTCGGAGAACTCACGCTTGAGGAAGAAGGAGAGGAGTTGGAGGTAAAAATAGCAGCTGGTGCAGAGTTTACTGGCTGAGAGGAAGAAATGACTGCTGATTTCACTACTACCTAAACCACCAATTGACAAATAGACATCACATACAAAGAAAAAATGAAAGGTAATCAAATGACAGACAAATACACCAAAACATGAACAGCTTTTGAATGGCACAGTCAGTTGCATCAAGCTGTAGTATATATAGCTAAAAAACCTGTTGTGAGTAACTATAGGTAGCAACACCCTCTTGTGGTGATCCAGCACGTGATCCACCCTCTTGAATCGTCTGCAAAAATACAAGAATCAAGAATATACATTTTAACAAAACTCCATATTTATACGATTCATGCAGTTTTCATTTTTTATCTACATCTGAAATTTATTTGGTCACCAACTTACAGCAAGTACATTAAAGCATTTTAAAGCAGACATCACATGGTATAACCAATATAACTCAAAACCAGACATTCAGACTTATATTGCCATGCCAATTACAAAAACCGAGTAGGTTTATAAACAACTGGAGCATTTAGGAATATACGTAGATAAAATTTTAAAATACATGGTCTTAAATTTTATAAAAGTTATACTTAAGGCCTCAATTTTGTAAGATGTAATTTCAGACAAAATAAGACATGGAGGGTTTTATGATCAAGCTAAGAATCATGCAGTACCAGGTTAGCACTCGACTCAGCAGTGTAAACGGTTGGACGCTGAAATGCTGCATCTGCAAGCCAAGAGGCAGAAATAATATTTAAAATAATTCAAATGAACAAGGCACAGCAAAGTTAGTACACAGGAGTGAGGGAGGACACACCGAGATTTTGTTAAGCTATACTATAACATACATACAATAAGGTATACTAACCAGCAGCAGAAAAGATATACTCCTCTGCGTATTCCCCTGTAAAAAAGGATATTTAAATCATTTCCATATTTAAAGTATAATTAATCTAGATGTATAAAAATGTGAAATATAGAAGCAGGCCACCATGGCCTCCAGTGGTGCTTCTCTCATCAGGATCCTCCTCAGATGATGTTATTGGCTGTTTGCCTGGTGAAATAGGGCTTGGGCCTCCTGGCACCCAGTAAGTAGCAGCACCAGGAACTATGGTACTAGCAACAGCTTGTCCCTGCAACAAGCAGATATTTAAAGGTGTTTCAGAATAAAAGGTTCATCATGCACATTCTTCTGAAGTCAGTAATTATTCAGGCAAGAGTGACACCAACAGCAATTGGAGAGAAAGCACTCTCATCTGCATCCTCCATCTCATAGAATGTGATGCTCTGCTCCAAGTCCTGGGCTTCCTCTCCTGACTCCGGCACAAAGCTAAACTGACACTCCTTATTTACAGATTGCATCTGACGCCTGCTTCTGCTGAGTATGAAAGTGAAACATTTTCAAAAATCAGCTTCACAGAAGTATATAAATTCTGAACAGAAACTTATGACACACACACACACACACTTTTCCCCATCCATATGGCTGGTATGACAAAAAAAAGAACCAATTTGAACATGTTCCACAGGTAGATGTCAGAAGCATTTTTAAACGCAACAAAGAAACTCACAAAGCTCAAGTTAGTCACCAAATCGCTTAGCTAATGACATGGTTCGCTTTAGAAGACCCACAATCATTTTCATGCTTAATATATTTAACCATTTTTTTTTTTTTTTAAATTTGTGACCCTGCGACTATGACAAAAGTGAAATGGTTTATGAGCAGGCAACGAGACAGCACAAGGTCTCTTAAACAGCATGCTCAGAACTTGAAAAATATTTTCAATAATCACCTGCATGGTTCCTTTCCGGAAATTCACAATTGTTTTCATGCCAAATATGTGTAGATTTAGCAGGACTCCTTATTTTAAAAAAATGGGCAATCACTTTGTGATTGTGAACTTTTAAAATGGAATATTAACATTTCCTGCCAGGGAAATGTGTCCCCTGCACAACACAAATCAAATCAATTTCCATAAAAATACTTTATAAATAATATATGCAGACAATATATAACTTGCAATTTGTGTGTGTTAAAACAGACTACGAACACCTCCATTCAACCAACCTCCTCCTCTGGCCCACCCTCACTCACCCAGCTACTTCATGCAAAGCTTTGGTGGCAGGGCATGCTTCGATTATTAGCCTGAATTTATTAAGCTCTTAACCCATTCCAGCATTTATTCTCCTGAGCTTTGTTTTCCAATGGTAACCAAAAGCTGGCAATGATGTTTACAGTGAAACTCAATGACAAATTGTATCGATTCTGTAAGCACGTAGGGGAGACCGGTTAGTCTACAGAAATCCCTTACCAAGTTATTGGATATCTATGGGTTAGCCGTTAGCCTAGCATGAAAGTCATATCTCTTACCGCAATATAATTATAATAACTTTATATTGTATATTGTAATAAAATAATAATATAATAACTCATGATATTGGCAATTTTCCACCAGGTTTAGCACTGAAGCACAAAACATTGGTTGCAGCCATGTTGGAAAAAAACTAAATCATTGGACCCATCAATTAGATGTATACAAGCACACCAGATGTGTACAAGACATTGGAGTTAAAATTGGGTTGGGGTCAATATCTAAAACTGTGTGAGGACAAAGGGCTCCAAAAATGATGGAATAATAAAAATAAAGAAAATGTATAAATCATGTGATTGCTTGAACACATTCCATTGCCACCAAAATCCAGTTCTTATCCTCACATGCCCATTGTAGGTGCTTCCGGTGGCGGACAGTGGACAATCTGCAGCTATGCATCCTGTATGCCACAAGGTGTAATGCACTGTGTATTCTGCCACCTTTCTAGCACAGCCAGAAATTTGTGCTACAGTAGCTCTTCTGTTAGATCAGACCAGATGGGATAGCCTTCCCTCCCCATCAATAAGCCTTAGACACCCACGACTCCAATGTCGCTGGTCCTGATGGCTAGGTACGGTGACTAATAAAAGGTGCCTGTAGGCACACATGAGTACATAGGAATGTGAGGGAAGATAGAAGAATAGCCCTTGTTTACTTGGACAAGGATGGATCCAAGTAAACAGTGCAGGTGGCGTGTGTTTGCTACTACTGGATACTTTGCTTAATTGGTCTTTTTAACCAATGAAACATGGTTATTACAGAGCAAAATATAAATAAATAAAATAAAAATAATAAATCACAAGATCACATCTTGCATGAAAAGTTATATAATCTTTTCTTATTCTCCCTGGCCATGAATATTACAGTAAATAAATCATTTAATAAAGAAAACAATCTGTCTTAATTTCCAACATATTACTTTGTATTGTTGGCAGGGTTCCAAGATCCCAGACTAGTGCGCCACCATGACCCAGGTCAAACTGAACTGAATGTCTTCAACAATCTGCAGAGATAATTTCCACACCCAGAGAGAGCCACTAACCTGTGGACCCTGGGACAGGGTCCTGTACAGTACAAGAATAAATTGAAGCAAGAAACGCTTTTCATTAGGCAAATGCATAATTCTCAGGGAACATTATGATGGTCACATAGTGACCAGATGTGACTCGGGTTAATGAGCAAAACTGCAGTAAGAGAAAAGTAATACAGAAGTGATTTATGTGAATTTGTGTGTATTAATCTTTCTTTATGAGTATGGGGAATGTCACAGGGCAAATCTTCCTTGAAATCCAGTGAAGGAGATGTGCTAATCATGGGCCCACATAGAGGAGACATGAAATTGCGGTAGGACAATGTCAAATTTTTCCTAAAACAGGAATACTGAATGTGAAAGAATTAGAAGAATGTAGGGAGCATATGGAGAAAGCAAAGAGCAGTATAAAAAGGATGATACCAACTCCTATCAAACATCATTGAATTGCCACACTTGGCTGTTCACCTAGCTTTTTTTTTTTTTTTTTTTTTTTTTTTTAAAACTCTGTACCAAGTGTAGCTGAAAATAGCTGCTTGCTTTGTGAAACATCTCAAACAAATTAATTTAATTAATGGTATATTTTTCTAGATCAAGCAGAGGAAAAAAATGTAATCACTCAGTGGTGAGGAAAAATCATTATGGAATCACCATGCAATGCATGTTTAAAACAAATAACGGAACAAGTCTAAAAATGTTGATTAGTCCTCAGTTAAGACCTTAACAAGCTGCTAAAGTTTTCAATGAAACAATGGAAAGGATTACAAAACTCCTTCAAGGAGAAAATCCAATATGGAGTGTGGCAAAAGATAATAATAAATTTAATTTAAAGGCACCGTTCTTGGCACTCAAGGACACCATACAATGAAACAAAAACAACAAGAAATGGAGAGAACAAGCATACATAAATAAATAAGTGAAAAGTGGGATATAATCACAGAAAGAATGCAGTCTTAAACAGGTGGGTTTTCAGTTTGGATTTGAAGAGTGGGAGCGAGTCAATATTTCTTAGGTCAGATGGTAGAGCGTTCCAGAGCTGGGGAGCAGAGCAGCTGAATGCTCTGCTCCCCATGGTGGCAAGACGTGCAGAGGGAACAATCAGACGATTGGAGGAGGAGGATCTAAGGGTGCTGGAAGAAGTGGCAACATGGAGGAGGCTAGACAGGTATGGAGGAGCGAGGTTGTGAATGGCCTTGAATGCCAACAGTAGAATTTTGAATATGAACTTAACCGGAAGCCAGTGAAGCTCCTGCAAAACGGGAGTGATGTGGTGAGTGGAGGGGGTTCTAGTAAAGATACAGGCAGCTGGACCAATTGAAGCTTATGGAGGGATTTATGAGAGAGACCGAAGAGAAGAGAAGACGCAAGACGAGACGTAACAAAGCTGTAAACAAGAATTGCAGAAGTGTAGGGAGTGTGATGGAAGTACGGAGACGGTTTATGTTTCGAAGATGGAAATATGCAGACCGGGTGATGTTATTAAATGTGAGGCTGGAAGGATAAGAGTACTGTCGAGGATGACAAACAGACTCTTAACCTGTGGGGAAGGGGAAACAGGAGTCATCGATAACAAATGAAAAATTGTCAGTTTTGGATAATGATGATTTTGTACTAATGAGGAGAACCTCCGTTTTTTCACTGTTTAGTAACATTTGAGGAGAACCAGGATCTAATTTCAGCTATAGAAATATTGAGCAAGGGGGGGTGGGAGATTAGAACTGGGTTTACAAGTAAGGTAGAGCTGTGCATCATCTGCGTAGCAGTGAAAGTTGATTTTATGTTTACGAAATATATTGCCGAGAAGAAGGAGGTAAATGAAGAGGGGCCCCAGGACAGAGCCCTGGGGCACACCTGAAGTGACAGCGATAGGTTGGGAAGTGAAAGTTTTGAGTTGAATGAACTGATTGCGGATTGAGAGATAAGCTTTAAACCAATCAAGTGGAGTGTGGGTGATGCCAATGAGAGATAATCTATTGAGGAGGGTGGTATGACAGTGTCAAAAGCGGCACTCGGGTCAAGAAGAATGAGAATAGAGATCAAACCAGAATCAGCTGCCAAGATGAGATCGTTAGTAATTTTGATTAGTGCCGTTTCTGTGCTGTGAAGTGGACGAAAACTAGACTGGAAATGTTCATACAGGTTATTGTGTGATCGGTGGGAATGAAGTTGAGAGGCTACAATTTTTTCAAGAAGTTTGGAGAGGAAAGTTACTAAAGTTATTAGGATCTACACCGGGTTTATTCAGTATTGGGCAGTTTTGTGCAGCAGTTTTGAAGGATTGAATAACAATTCCATAGGCGAGAGATGAATGGATTATGGCAGAGATGAGGGGGGCCAAAGAAGGGAGGCAGGCTTTAACCAGAACTGTGGGAAGGGGGTCCAACTGACAGGTAGAAGGCTTGGACTTCTGGATAAGACTTGAAATTTCTGGGAGAGTGGGGAGCTGGAAGGAAGAGGAGGAATAATTGGATGGACCAAGTTCAGGTGAGATACTGGAGGAATATGGTCCGAGGTTTTGGTGGCTCTTTTGGATTTTTTCATTAAAGAAGGACAGGAGAGAATTACAAAAGATGGTTGAGTGGAGGTGAGATGGCAGAGAATCAGGGGGTTGTGTGGTTTTGTTAAGCAATGAAAACAGTGACTTGGTGATACCTCTATGGGAAGAAATTGAGTGAGTGTAGTAGTTTGATTTGGCTTGAGAAATGCAGTTCTTGTAATAAAACATGTGATTTTTGTGCATCCCTTTGTGAACAAGGAGCCCAGATTTTTATGAAGTCGTTCAAGTTGCCGGCCTTTGGCTTTCAAAAGCCGAAGTTCAGGTGTGAACCAGGGGGTAGAAAGAGAGAAGGACACCGACCTGTTTTTTTAACGGAGCGAGGGAGTTAAAGATACCATAAAGCCTAGTGTTATAGTATGAGACCAGTTCTTCAGGGGTGGATAAGTTGAGAGTACATGGGGGAGTCGATATTAAAGGACAGAGATTCCCGGTTAATGTTCTTAATATTACAAAAAGAGATGAGACGGGGAAGCTTAGTAATGGTAAGAGTGAGTTTAATGTTGAATGTGATAATGAAATTATCGGTTATGGGGAGTTCATCTGCTGAACAGTCAAGAGGAGTAACACCAGATCAGCAGATCAAGTCCAAAATATGTCCTCTGGAGTGAGTAGGAACATCAGTATACTGCTGAAATCCAAAACTCTCAAGACAAGATGTAAAGTCTCCAGTAATATTGATTACCTTTGAATAATTTAATTAATTAATATTGAACAGAGGGATATTGATATTGTCCATGTGCATGTCCCCCAGTAATATTATGTTTGATGAGGGAGTGGATAAGTGTGTGAGAAAAGTAGCAAAATCATTAAAAAAAAATCAGTGTTTATTGTGCATCAACTGACTGGACCTACTCCTACCATCATTGCAACCGTTTACCGCCCCCCTAAAACAGACTCGAAGGCGCTGAAGGCAGGAATAGACAACGGCGAGACTTTCCACTTCTCGCTGTAAATTATCGCGAGACCACCACCCCGGCCGAAGCCAGGGGGTTTGACAGATGTAAACATACCCAGAGGGAGTGGATTCGTTAAGTTGAGAAAAGTCATGAGGTTGTTGCCATGTCTCTGTTAAGCAGAGAAAGTCAAACTTATGATCGATGAGGAGATCCTGGATGAGATGCCCCTTGCTCGCAAGTGAGCGGATGTTCAATAGACCAAAGTTGACAGTGGTGTCACCCTTGACAGCGATGTTAACTGACTGAGCAAGGCTGGCTAACACACTGATCAGCAACCCTGCCGGTATGGCGTGGAGGTTGTCAAGCATTAGTTGGTTGTACCCAGTCAGCGGTGTCTAAAATTTAGTGCAAGTATAGAGTTATGGTGCATTTTGTTTGGTGCAACAAAATGGGAAGATTATACAGGGAAAACAAGGAAGATGTCAAGACTCCATAGGTTGACTCCATAGGAAGAAGACCTATGACTCCATAGGTGTTACTGTTGGTTTTCATTTTGGCTTTTTATATA
>JAQQZX010000011.1:13469383-13491143 GCA_030068355.1 Notoglanidium maculatum
ATTTAAACATCAATATCATCATCTGGAAATGGTGGATTATAATCTTCATCTGGTTTAGGAGGCCTGTCAGGAAGTTCGTCTGGGTCTATTTTAACTGAAATCCCTGCATATGTGATGGTAATCAGCGCTGAATCATAATGGAGCAGCACTGGCTACGGCAGGGGGCAATTATACACAGCAACAGGAACATTATTGCTATCGGAGGGCACTCCACGATCCCCGATCCACGATCGCCAATTCACGATCCCCATTATCAAAATCCCCATTGATGAGCGGACTTGCTCATCCATGGAAACCATGAGTCATCAGCCAGGGGCGGTTCTCGCACAGCCGCTCTCATATGTGCAACAATGCACATGATTGTCAGGTATGAAAAAAACAGCAGGATATGTTAGCAAATAACTCCTTTTTCAGCCAGCAATATGTCCAATGCAAGCCTGTTCTGTATAATTGCTGTACGTATCGAAGCTAGTTCATCATTGATATGGATAAGTGCAGTCTCGGTTTCGTTTGCAAGCCTTAACACTTGCTTAGGCTTAACTTTAGTTGCACGAGGTGTGCGGACTGCATCCCCGTCAGCCTGACCCTGGATTAGCAGTAGTACTAACAGTGCCATACTTGGCATTTGTCTCTTTCTGTGTAATTAAATGATCTGCCTCGCCTTCGGAAAAACACTCCTTATGTCTAGCCACAGTCGCTCACATGGAGCTTATTCCTGTTTCTATTCCCATCCAAGTCACCGGGTCAGAACCAGAGCCCACTCCAACCACAGTCTCAGAGCCAGAGCCCTCTTCTGTCCAGGCCACCGAAACAGTTCACGGCAAGGCCACAGAGAATGTTCATGTCAAGGTCACAGAGCTTGTTCCCATACACATCTCAGCAAGTCTCAGAGCCTGTTCCCGTACAAGTGACAAAGCCTTTTCCTGTACAAAAGTCACAGAGACTGTTAAGGAACCTGCTCCAGTGCCACCGAGCCCACTCCTGTCTCAGTCGCGACCACCGAGCTTATTTGCGCTCACAAAGCCTGCTCCTGTTCCTGTTGTGCTCACCGAGCCTGCTCCTGTTCCTGTCGTGCTCACAGAGCCTGTTCCTGTCGCACACACTGTAACAGTAACTGCTAATCCTAGAGGTTCACATACTTTTGCCACTCACAAATATGTAATATTCAATCATTTTCCTCAATAAATAAATGACCAAGTATAATATTTTCATCTCATTTGTTCCTCTTTATCTACTTTTAGGACTTGTGAAAATCTGATGATGTTTTAGGTTATATCTCTGCAGAAATATAGAAAATTCAAAAGGTTTCACAAACTTTCAAGCACAACTGTACAGTGGATATGACTCCTTAACAAAGCCATGTGAGGTAAATCCTCAGAGAACTAGTCTTGTAGGCCAAGCAATCAAAAACTGGAATTTTCTGAGGCTCCTGCCTGTTATTATCGGTGACAGAATACAATTTACAGAAGATGCTGTTTGGCAGCTAACATTGCAAATGAAAGCCATTGTTGATCTGGTTTGTTCTCAAAAGATTGCATTATCACAGGTGGCCTATTTGGATCTTATCATTCAAGAATATTCAGAATCCAGAAGGTTGCTCTTTCCAGTGTTTGGTCAGAATAATAACAGAAGCTCCTATTGAATGATATTGCATGAAACATGTACATGTACATTACATGTAATTTATGTTGTTTTTGTTGTTATTAGTAGTCATGCATAACTCCGAGCCAAACAGCTTAAGAAGTGCCATTACAGCAGTGTTGCCAGATCTTCCAGTCCCACTTCTAAAATCAGTAGAAGAGACATTACAATCATTGGGAGTGGAGAATACTGAAGATTTACTTTTCATCCAAGAAGCCGACTTATTGCCAGCATTGCATTCACCAGTACAGGCTGGAAAACCAGTGGACCAAGAATCGTAAGTTGACTTCAACCTATAAGACTTAACAATAACACATTAGTGACATTTCACTTACTTTATTCAATGTTTACTTATCCACACTGATCAGCCATAAATTAAAATCACCTGCTTAATATTGTGTAGGTCTCCCTTGTGCCGCCAAAACAGCCCTGACACATCTAGGCAAGACCTCTGAAGGTGTGCCAAAGTATCTTGAACCTAAACTTTAGCAGCAGATCCTTTAAGTCAGTTGTGAGTTGGAGCCCCCTTGGATCAGTCTTGTTTGTCCAGCAGATCCCACAGATGCTTAATCGGATTGAGATCTGGGAATTTTGGAGGCCGAGTGTTGACCTTAAACTCTTCATCAAGTTCCTCAAACTATTCCTGAACAATTTTTGCATAGTGGCATGGCGCATTACCCTGATGAAAGAGACCACTGAAATTAGGGAATACAGTCGCTATGAAGGAGTGTACTTAGTCTGCAACAATATTTAGGTAGGTGATACATGTCAAATTAACATCTATTTGAATGCCAGGACCCCAGGTTTCCCAGCAGAACATTGCCCAGAGCATCACACTGCCTCTAATCAGCTGTCCACGTGATTTAAAAGAAAATTATTCATCAGACCAGGCCTCCTTCTATTGCTCCACAGTTCAGTTCTGATGCTCACATGTCGATTGTAGGAGCTTTGGCGGTGGACAGGGATCAGCATGGGCACTCCGAGCGGTCTGCAGCTATGCAGCGACGATTTGTTCTTGACATCTTTCTATGATAGCCTTTAACTTTTTCAGCAATGTGTGCTACAGTAGCTCTTCTGTGTGATCGGCCCAGACAGGCTAGCCTTCACTCCTCAACCGCATTAATGAGCATTGGGCACTGGTTGTCCTTGGACCACTTTTTGTAGGTAATAATGACTGCATACCAGGAACACCAAAAAAAGACATGCAAAATACTAGATTTGACCCAGTCTTCTAGCCATCACAGTTTGACCATTGTCATCAGACTCTTAGATCCTTAAGCTTGGCCATATTTCCAACACCACAACTTTCAGAACTAAGTATTCACTTGCTGCTGGGGACATAGTCCCCTCCAAAAGTATTCGAACAGCAAGCTTTATTAATTTGTTTTTGCTGTGCACTGAAGACATTTGTGTGTGAGATTAAAAGATGAATATGATATATATCCAGCCAATCCAACCAATATATCCAACCAATATCTAATATATCCAGCTTTTATTCCCTGATATTTACATCTAGGTATGTTAAACAAGATAGAACATAACACATTTTGTACCAAACCAACTAGTTTTTCAAGTGAGCTAAAGTATTGGTCATATTAAAGTCAAATGTACTTAATATCTGGTTGCATATCCCTTGCTTGCAATAACTGCATTAATTAGCCTTGCTGTTCCAATACTTTTGGTGGGGACTGTCCCACCCCTTAAAAGGTGCTACTACAACAAGATAATTAATTTTATTCATGTCACCTGTCAATGGTTATAATGGTATGGTTGATTGTTATATATCATACTCCAGAATGACATTTTCCTTTTTTGTTCAGATGTAAAACAATGCTCATTCCTCTCCACACTCATCTTCCTCTTCTTCAAGTTCATCTCCTAGCAGCTGCTCCAGTATTATAGTAAACTGGGTGAAAAGTTTCCAGATTCCATGTCAAAAGCTGCCAGAAGCCTTGATGTAGTGTTTGGAGAGGAATAAAAGAACAAGTCCATGTCTACGGAGAGAAATGGTGAGAATAGTTGTGTCCGACATGATGAAGATGTGTGATTCACCTGGGAAGCACCACACCACAGAAGTTGCCAAGAAGATGGTAGCTAAGTATCCAGAATCTCTTCAAGATATAATTGAAGGTGATGTCATAGGTTGTGGTTATTATTCTTTAGTTAAACAAATGCAAGCCAGAATTGAAAATGTAAGATGAAGCACTACACCAAAGATTGGCAAATGTACACATGGTTCTGATAAAGATGATGCTGATGAAGTTCCACCTGAAAAAAAAAACTGCAGTTCAAAACACATTTGGAATACTTCAAATGGAATTAAAAGTTTCTCCCTCTCACAGAGACTACAGTAAGTCAAGAGGAAAAGAAGAGCCAAATGAAGATCTTTGAACAGCAGGCGTGGAACCCCAAAGAAGTTGAAACCCTTTTGAAGGCCACATACTACACACAGCGAAAAGAAATAAATAAAGGAAAAAGCACAGAAAAACATAGAAAGGATTAACCTTTTCTGTTTGAGGAAATTGTCTTACCATGTCTTACCACTTCGACGAACTCACTGGTCTTGGTCTGAAAGAAACCTTCCTCTCTAGTGCTGACAGAAAGGGAAAGAGACTCCTAACCTACTTGAAAAATATTGCTGCAGAGAAGAACAAAAGGGTTTTTCAAGCTCTCACAAAAATATAGATGTTAAAAGCTCAGCAAGAAGGATGAAGAGATAAAGGATATAGTGTTTCTTTTGCTTGCCTATTTTGATGAAAAGGTGGGCAATGTCCTGCACCACATTGAGGACACAAGTTTGGCCTCAAGTTTGCACAAGTTAGGTGCAGTTGGAGACCTTACTGACACTATGCGTAATTGTTTGTGGTAAGTAGAATTGTACTCATGAAATGATGACAATGATGAGTTTGTACATTCCTGATAATTTCTAAACCAAGAAACAATTGATGTATTTCATTTTGATTCTACTATATTTGAAATAATAATTAGACATAGTTTTGGATATATACTTTATTTCAGGAGCCTCTTGCTTTGCTGCATGAATATTCATGCTAAACATCAACCAACGAATTGTCAATTATCACATCACCAATTTCATCACTACCATGCATCTGCATGATGTTTTTCAGTTACTATTGCTTTAACATTCAATATCTTGTGGAGCTCTGCTCAGTTCCTTCAGCGGTATGAATGAATTGCACAGGAATTTTTTTCCTGAAGACAACATTCTCAAAATGTACCTATTTATGTAATGTGTGTGTGTCAAACGGTGTATTTTCACCATAAATCCTGAGAAGATCACCAAGGTGAAGTGCAAGAAGAACAAGAAACAATTCATAGTGAACTTGAGAGTTTGAACACTCATTTCAGACCTTGCTGACCATGTATGGAAGACTGAATAGGACTTTTCATCATTTCTGTTTGGACTGGCAGTGTTTTTTTTTTTTTTTGTCGTAATATGTATGTACATAAAGATGTAATAAATAAATAACAGCACTGTGTTGTTCTTAGGAAAGAGCTCAGTGAAATTTCATTTTTGTTACACTTTAGATTAGACTAAATATCATGTTGCTTCAGTTGAAGTTTATTTTTGTGCAGTTGGGAGTAATTTAATTAATTAATGCTGTGTTCCAGAAAACACACACACAGTGCTACTCTAGTTCAACTGTAATACAATAATTATTCCCTTGTAAAGGAAGTTAATATGTTATCCCAATAACATTACATTTTCCCCCTTTTGTCCTAAAGATACCTAACACAAGATTAATGCTAAATGTATATACATCCCTGTGCAGAAATGGCTCAGGCAGGGGGCAATTAAACACAGCAACAGGAACGTTATTGCTATCGGAGGACAGACTCTGATGATCCACGATCCCCGTTGTCCCTAAAAGTCCACTCATCCATGCATACAATGAGTTGCCAGCCATGGACGGCTCTCGCACAGCTGCTCTTGTGTGCAACGATGTCAGTGATGTTTTTGTGATTGTCATGTATGAGAAAACAAGAGGATGTGTTTAGGAGTTTGCAAACACCTCCCTTTTTGGCCTTTTCGTGCAGTACAAGCCTGTTTTGTTATAACTGCTGTACATATAGAAGCTAGTTCATCGTTGATAAGGGTGTGTGCAGTCTCTGTTTCATTTGAAAGCCTTAACACTTGTCACACTAATCCATTAATTTTATTCAAGGCTGCTGTAGTACCTCCTCCTAAGAAGATTGACCATCCTACATTTGGAAGTGGGGCAATGGCTGCATTCCCATCAGACTGACTGGGATTAGCAGTAGTACTAACAGTGCATACTGGGTATTAAGACCGCCGTCTTTAGAACAGGATACGGTTACTGACACATAATGATTGCTAGATGGTGCTTTCTACACAAAGAAAATAGTTTGGTTGTAAGATCAGGGTGCGTTCAGCCAATGTGTCTTGCTTTTGCCGAATCTTGAATTGCCGAATGCGCAGCTGTCCGCAATTTCACACAAATAAGGGCAAAATAGCTAAAGAGCAAAATAGCTTTAAACTAGCTTCTGTGATTTTGAAAATTTAAGGGTGCTGGGTGATAAAATGCACAAATCTAGGAAAAGTCACGAAAGGAGGGTCCTGGAATTTGATCGAGTGCAAAGTTTTTTGGGTTTTTTTGGCCATTGCTGTCAAATGACCAGTGCTCGGGCTTCTAGTGTAAAGGGGGGCCAGTATTTAGGCACGTGAGCTTCACCAGGTGAGAATTCACTCGTCTTGACAGTTATTGGTGCTCGGTATGCAGGCACTGCCCTCATGCACTCTTCCCACCTCACTGGAGCTCTGGGACACCTGGACTCGCGTGGGAAATAATGGCCCTATCCACGAAGTTCTAGATGTTATTTTTAAAATATCAGAGGTGTCAGTGCGGTGATGAGTGATATCTCTTTAAACCCACCTAGTTCCCCTTAAATGGTCTTCGATGTGATTATTGGTGCTGACAGAGATGATGGCTAGGATGGTATATCGCTTATCTCTGTTAGTGATGCTGGTTGCAAATGTAAAGTTGTTTCTTCTCTGAGGTGCTTGTGAATGGTATTCCACAGAAATTTATTGATGCTTATGAGCGGTGGTCCTTCTAGAGGCCTTTTGATTGCAGTCTTATTCCTGCTTTTCCAGTCCTTCTGTTCAGATGGTTCTGAGACTTTTCTGCAATGGCTGGAGTGAACCCATGTGGTTCAGCGGCTTGTCTTCACTGAGTTGTAAGAAGAACCTGGAATGGTCTTGTCCACCCAGGTTTGTTCCATTTCGTCCTCCTGAAGTCCTTTATCACCACCCAATCTCTGGGCTGGGGGTCATGAAGTGGGACCTCTGCTGGTGAAGGAAGTGCTGCACACTATTCAAGTATTATGTCATCACACAGAGCAGTTTCAGGAAGTGGAGTTTTCACAGGCCCAATTCCTGTGTTTAGGGGGTCATCCAAACAGAATCTCAAAGGGACTAAGGTTTTTTGTTTTTTCTGATGTTTTTGTCTTGTGTTTGGAGCTCTGATACCTGTAAGTGTAACCCCTTTAAAATAAGGTTACTAGCAGCAAGTTGTAGTGGCGTGTTGGTGCCTAAAGAGGGCACACTAAGAAACTCAATTAGACAGACCATCTATCACGCGAGTAACTTTTTTCTTTTTCTCCACTCTCGTGGAGGAGTGAGCCATGTGCACGTGCTCTCAACCAGCTACTAAATCTAGTATGAAAATGCTATTGAATAATCATAAAAATCTGATTATTTACACTTAGTATTGCTAATGACTTTCCTTTTATCAGAATTTCAACTGCATGTGTGAGGGATAGGCAGTTCTGCTAGTATTAAGTGGCTTGGAACTCCGATTGGTTTTTTAGCTACCCGGTGAAATCTGGAGAATTCAGATGCTGAGCCCAGCCCAATGAGACTGAGGATGATCGTGATAGCGGTGTGGCCAACCTGTCTGATCTGATCTGTCTCAGGAGAATCTGCACAGGTAGAGAAAGTCATAATAGTAGTACAACCAGTATGCATATGGCCAGGAATTTAACCCTTTGGGATCAATATGTGCACATACAGTCAAGGTATTGAAGTCTTTTGGACAAAACACACATTATATAGCCGAGATCGGAGAGGATTTCTTTTGATTTTGTCTATTATTTTGAAGAGCTCTTCTTTTGTTCATTTTTATATATATATGCAAAGTTAATTGCTGTTTGTGTTCTAATGCAAATAAATTGTCAGCTGTCCATATAGCCGATTCTTGTTGTGAGTCGTGTTAAAGCGTACCTCTTTCCGAACCTAGGTAGATGAAGGCTTCTTCATTCCTCCCTCTTTACGGCCAGGGGCGCTACACATAAAACGTGGCGAGCCAGCCAGGAGGGGTTTTGAGCTTTTAATTATTAGGGAGTAGAGCAGGTTGACAGCTTTGTCGTATTGTATCAGTAAACAGTTGTATTGCCTGTTAGGTTATCTCATTACTGCAAAATAGGCCTTCCTTATGGATATAATTCAATCTGAAAATGTCAAAGTACCCAATTCTGTCTTAGTAGGCAATTTAATTGGTAGACAATGATGTCATGGAGTACTTGGTCCCTGAGACATTATATTTGGCTGTAGGTGTTTTCTTATTTTCTTCAAAGGAAAAATGGGTGTGCGCACTGGTGAGTCCGTGAGGGACAATAACTCCTGCCTTTAAAAAAGAGTCAAATACTGGCCTAATGCCCTCAATTGCCTCACATTTAAGTGAATATTGTGTTTGTCTGGACCTAAAATCAGATTTGGGGGTGATTACTGCTTCAGCACCTCTAATTAGTCCTACATTTTGTGTTTACCTTTAGCCCATACCTCCTCTGGGACTTCTTTCAGCCTAGGATGAATTTGGGTTGGAGTGCTCTCTCCTGTAAGACAAGAAAACAAAAATACTTTTTGTCCCTGGTCAGGCATATGCTGTGCACAACATGGACACACATGGTCAGAGTCGGTTTAAAGACACCTAGTTATGCATTGTGAAAAACTAAGGGGTCCTCAGTGGGTAGCCTCCCTATGAAGGCTGCAATCTCGAACCTACTTCCTCATGTCCTTTCTGGTCCCATTCTACGGGCTTGGCCAGAGATACGCACGTCTTTTTGTGTACACCCTTTGGCAACACCCTAGGAAAGGCTCCCTTTCCAGATGGCATCCCCAATGTTGTTCTGCGGCCTTAATGCAGTTGTCAGGACATTCTGATAATTTCACCTGAATTTCACCTATTTTTTGACCAATACTATATGCTCAAAATTATTGTAAAAGTATTGTCTGTTCGAGGTGTCTTTAATCCAAGCTTTCTCAAATGACTCATCCCACCCACTGTGTACATGGACAGTACAGTTTAACTTTTTTTCCAACATGTAGTCAGTTCCCTGTGGTGAGGTTCTATGGTGAGCTGTTTGGACTAGGTGTGATGTGATCTGTGTCAGCTGGTCAGGGCAAAGCTTCCATTCATACACATATAGGGTCGTCTCTGAGCTGTATTTAACACAAAGGCTCACAATTATTTTGATGAGGTAAATGGCAAATGCAATTTGCACATGAGGTCTCTGCTCAACAAATTGACCTGGCAGGAGGATGAAATTAAAAAGGAGTGTGTTGTTTGTGTGCCAGTTTCACTTAAACATGTGAGGTTTTCTGAAAATCTTTCTACTGTTGTATGCCCTGTGACACCTATGGTGCACAGAGTCTTTGATGTTAATGCTAGTATTGTTCCACAGTATTCCACAGTATCTTTCATGAATTTCCATGAGCGAGAGAGGAATGTGGACACAGTTTCATCCTCTTGCTGTTTGCACATGCTTATCTTTGTCATATCTATGCGTACTGGATAAGACGCTGTCAATTGAGTTTGGAACTTGTTCAAAGCATTGACAAAGGCCTGGTTAGATTCGTGAATCCATTTGGAATGTATGAGTTGATCTTGCTTGGGCCAATGCTGTGATATTTTGGCCCAGTCTGTGCCAATTCTGGTTATGAGGAGACTGCAAAACACCAGTAGCTCATCGCTGAACTTTCGGTAGGTGTGTTATCCTTTACATCTGCCAAAAGCCATGGCCTGTGGACAAGCATAGCACCTTTAGCGCCCACAACTTACACCATGGGCACTGTTAATACTGGTTGTATTAACACACACACACATACATTACATGTATATATACATATGACTTGACTGTTTTAAAAAGGGGATCAGAACTTCATTCTTACACCAGCATTCGCACTGGTTCATTCGCACATACTTAAGAGTATGTGCCCGTCACAAAATGAGATTTCTCTCAGCCTATAAGAACAAATATGTGTACGTCACGAAATTGGGTCCTTCTGTTCCCCGAACAGAGGAAGCAGTTCGCCATTTGCCCACACACACATGCCTGTATATGGTCTTGATTTTTCTCTGGAAATTATGAAACCTTCTTCACTCACCGTCGTGAGTGATGAAACAATTTTCAGCACCTCACAAGTATAATTGAATTGAGTTCTATATCAATACATAATATAAGATGATACTCACTCAAACTCCAGGTGTGGTGTCAGGACTGCAATGGACCATGGACCGGCGAGAACACGGAAGTCCTTAGAAGGTAAAGTTGAAGTCTTCCTGAGCATCCTCCATTCCCATCTGGGGTGCCAAATTGTGAAAGAAACAAACATTGTCGTTCCCTATACTAACATAACCTATGTAGCCACTAAAAATAAGTATGTCCATTTGTTTTGGCTAATTATTATTTACAGACCCCCAGGGCCATATTCTGTATTCCTTTGTGAATTTGCACAGTTCATCTCAAACCTGGTTGTCTCTTTAGATAAAGCATTAATTGTTGGAGACTTTAATATTCATTTTGATGACCCAGAAGATCCTCTGAGAACAGCATTTCAGATTCAGTAGGAGTTGATAACGTAACAGAACGTAATAGGACATGTAGGTCACACACTTGATCTAATACTAACTTTTGGATTAAGTTTAGAAAATATTGACAGAGTTCCACAGTCTGAAACTCTCGGATCATTATCTCCTCTCTTTTAAAATGTGTCGTAGTTATAATATATGCACCTTGCCACACTATATACGATCATTCACGTCAGCTAATGCACAGAGATTTATCAATGATCTCTCTGAACTATCAACCTTGAATGCATCACCAATGGAGCAGAACTCCACAGAACTTGATCAGACAACTAAATCCTTGGAGTCAACATTTCGCTATATACTAGATAATGTACCTAATGTAGGGAAAATAATTAGAGAGAAAACAATGAGCACCTTGGTATAATGATGACATTCAATTTAAAACAGACCACCCACAAATTAGAACTGAAGTGGCATCAAACTAAATTGATAGTATCAAATTAGCATGGAAGGAGAGACTGCTGAGCCGTAGGAAAGCTTAGTGCTGCTCGATCAACGTATTTCTCCACTCTAATAGAAGATAACAAAAAATAAGATTCTTATTTACTACTGTAGCAAAATTAACTAGGAATAAGACTTCCACTTAAACATCCATACTATCAATATGCAGTAGCAATGACTTCATGATTTTTTTCAGTGACAAGGATTGACATCATATCCTTTGGCGGCTCCCATTCAGAGTCACCACAGTGAGTCCATTTTTGGCCACATGTTTTTTTGCAATGATAGTCTCCTCAGAGTCTGTATGTATGGCAATAACAACGAGCTCCTCAATCGCATCAACTTGCTCTGAGGATGGAGGTTGTTCCAGGAGTTCATCAAGCCGTTTTTTATATACTCCCATCACATCTTTAGAGGCTATGACAGTTACTAGGACTGCAGCTTGGCTATACAAATTGTGTTTTCATCTGTGAGTGGGACAGCCGTGCCAAAGAGTCGCACTATTCTCGACAGAACTTGCCACTTCATAAAAAGATAGTTCCAGGACAGAAAAATGTGGCATATGAATCTCTTGTCGACCCAGCAAATATATTTTTGCCTCCTCTTCACATAAAACTGGGACTCATGAAGAATTTTCTTTTTAACGAAAAAGGTTTTCATTATTTAAGACAGATGTTCCCAAGAATAACTGATGCCAAGATCCCACTCCAATGTGCGGTAGAAGGCAATCAAACCTAGTGTGAGTGCACCCTTATAGTATGACTTTTTAGTTATAGTGGTGTATTCCTCAGTTGGAGAATAGGAAGAGATTAAAGTAAGTTTTGTCCCATGCAGAAACCAACAACAGTACTGTACCTTCAACATGGTGTTCTGTTTCAATAAGTTCACGGTTACATAAAACTCTTTTAGACTAGTCTTAGAAGTTTGTTGTCTAAAAGACCAGTATTAGCTTTTTCAGTCAGTAGCATAAAAGCTTAGACCAGTCTAATGTATGACCAAAAAGTAATACTCATTACCCTGAGGCTAATTTTTTTGAACATTCTATTTTGCCATGGAAACAATTAACAGTTGAGCTATTTGCATAAAAGTTTCTTAGATTGTTATTGACTTATATGATATTTATAATTGCAAATGTTAATATTTCTTTATGAGGTCCTTTCTGCCAAAGAAGTTATGGAGAGGCCAAGATTTCCAAGAAGTACATTGTTGGAAATAACATCTGACCTTGAGGAGCATTTGAGGCCTGCTGCCTCAAGAAACTGTAGCATTCTTCCGCTGCTACAGATATGCTTAGCTTTACACTTTTATGCCATAGCAAGCTTCATAAATGCAATTGGAGACTTGATTGGAGTGAAGAAATCTACTAACAGACTCCCTCTATATCCAACCAACATCTCTACTTTGAACAAAATGAAGATGGATTTTTTTTTACTATCGCTGGATTAGGAGCAGTTGATGGAACACACATTAGGATTCAAGCGCCCTCAACTCATGAGTCACTATTTGTTAACAGAAAAGGCTAGCAGACTATTGTGCCTGCAATCTGCGATGCCAAACTTAGAATCCATAACTGTGTTGCTTGTTGGTTAGGATCAACCTGTGATTAAAACATTTTGGTGAAATCAAAAATTCATGATGCATGTGAGAGAGGGGAAATCCAGGGTGTGCTTTTATGTGACTCTGGCTAGACTTTAAAATCCTGTCTTCTCACACTATTTGAACCCATCCAGTGTGCCTTAAAGTCGGTACAACACAGTCCATGCCAGAAAAAGAAATGTGATTGCAGTATAGCAATAGCAGTGTTTTGGAGTGCTAAAATGAAGATTTCACTGTCTGCATATGGAGAGCTCAGAATGAAACCAAACAGGGTCTGCAACATCAACTGTGCATGTGTTGTTCTGCACAACAAGGTGAGATATGAAATGCATACAATGTGACTGTAAATTAAACATACTTTACATTTGCCTCATAGCTTCTTTTTTTTAAACACTTTAGAGTTAAAGATGATATTCTTTTTAACAGAGAGCTTTCACTCCCAGACCTGGAGGAAAAACAAATGGCTGAAGAACCAGCTTTTCGGGACATTGAGGCAAGACACGAGAATGGATCTGGATGTTATATCAGATAAATGATTATGGAAATTGGTTAAGCCTTTCCACCATTTTGGTTGTGCTTATTTAACTGAAAATGTCTATCAAATATAGTGATCCAATTTTAACAAAAATGTTTATTTGTATTAAATTGTTTATTTTCTGTCAATGTTCTGACAATGTTTCTCAATTCAATTCAATTTTATTTGTATAGCGCTTTTAACAACAGACATTGCCACAAAGCAGCTTCACAAAAGTATTTAAATTCTGAATATAAACTTATGAATCTATACATTTATCTATATATATCCCTAATGAGCAAGCCTGTGGCGACGGCGGCAAGGAAAAACTCCCTGAGATGGCAAAAGGAATAAACCTTGAGAGGAACCAGACTCAAAAGGGATCCCATCCTCATTTGGGTCACACTGTATAGTGAAATTACAACTAACAAACTACTAGGGTCAAGTTTAGAGTGCAAGACTGTTCGTGGTGAGTCAAGTCCTCTGCCATTGTAGAAGAACCGCTCATGTCCACGGCAGTCCAATGGCATCATCACAGTTCTAGGTGTATGTTGAGGCGGTTTATATGGTGCCATTGTGTTTCTGTCT
Organism: Notoglanidium maculatum; assembly: GCA_030068355.1. NCBI lineage: Eukaryota > Metazoa > Chordata > Actinopteri > Siluriformes > Auchenoglanididae > Notoglanidium > Notoglanidium maculatum. Next base: position 13,483,076 of record JAQQZX010000011.1, read on the forward strand.
TGTAAATTGTTCTTTCTACTGTTCACTGCTTTGAGACAATATAGCAATATTATAGAAATAAACTATAAATTGCTTTGAATGTGATGGAACATCCCCCATCTGAACTGATGGGACACCAAAGGACACTCTGTCATGGATCTGCCCCTTGCTAGCAACACAGTATGTTCTGTGTGAACTCCAATTCCCATGAGCACTCACATTTAATCAAGATGGCTAACATGCTTCCAGCCAGTGTAACATACTATTGAATGGATGCAGGTGCATCCAATCCACACACACACACACACACACACACACACACACACACAAACACACGTGGACAAAGATGATGGTACCCCTAACTTAATATTTTGTTGCACAACCTTTTGAAGCAATCACTACAATCAAGCGATTCCTGTAACTCTCAATGAGACTTCTGCACCTGTCGACAGGTATTTTGGCCCTCTTTGGCACTCTTCGTGAGTAAACTGTCTCAGGTTTGAAGTGTGCCTTCTCCAGACAGCATGTTTCAGCTCCTTCCACAGATGTTTGATAGGACTTAGATCAGGGCTCATAGAAGGCCACTTCAGAATAGTCCAACGTTTTGTTCTTAGCCATTCTTGGGTGTTTTTAGTTGTGTGTTTTGGGTCATTATCCTGTTGGAGGACCCATGACCTGTGACTGAGACCAAGCTTTCTGACGCTGGGCATTTTGCTCCAGAATGACTTGATAGTCTCGAGATTTCCTTGTACCTTGCAGACTACCATTCAAGACTCCCTGTGCAAGATGCAGCAAAGCAGCCCCAGAACATAACTAAACCTCCCCCCATGTTTCACAGTAGGTACAGTGTTCTTTTCTTGGAATGCTTCATTTTTGCATCTATGAACATAGAGCTGATGTGACTTGCCAAAAAAGCTCCAGTTTTGTCTCATCAGTCCAAAGGACATTCTCCCAGAAGCTTTGTGGTTTGTCAATATGCGCCTTGGCAAATTCCGGTCTCACATTTTTATGATTTGCCTTCAACAGTGGTGTCCTCCTCGGTCATCTACCATTAAGTCCACTTTGGCTTAAACGGCGACGGATGGTGCGACCTGACACAGATGAACCTTGTCCTTGGAGTTCACCTCTAATCTCTTTGGAAGTTGTTCTGGCATCTTTGGTTACCATACGCATCATCCGTCTCTTCAATTTGTCATCAATTTTCCTCTTGCGACCTCGTCCAGGAAGGTTGGCTACACGCCAATGGACCTTAAACTTCTGAATAATATGTGCAACTGTTGTCACGGGAACATCAAGTTACTTGGAGATGGTCTTATAACTTTTACCTTTAACATGCTTGTCTATAATTTTCTTTCTAATCTGTTGAGACAATTCTTTCCTTTGCTATCTGTGGTCCATGTTGAGTGTGGTATACACCATAATACCAAACAGCACAGTGACTACTTTTCACCCTTTAAATAGGCAGACTGACTGATTGCAAGCTTGAAGACACCTGTGATGCTAAGTACAGGACACACCTTACTTTAACTTGTCCCTCTAGTCAAATAATTTCCATCATTTTTGTCCAGGCCAGTTTCATTAGTTTGTTTGTTAGAATAATTCTGTTGGACCACAATTCAAAAGCAATGTCTGATTTTCATTTGTTAATTTCCAGTAAATTATTCCTTTTGTCAGTTTCAAGTTATTTCAGTGACCATTGTGGGTTTTTATTTCTGTAACGGAAGGGTACAAACAATTTTGTCCACGTGTGTATATACATATATATAGAGCATTAATTATGTATTAGTGAAGCATTAGTTTAGCCTCTGTGTCTGTTATTGCCAAAGCCTTTGATATTTCATTTACTATTCTGGTTTTTGACTCTGATTTTCTAGTATTTGGATTTTGCCAGTTTTGCCTGCCCTATGTTGTTTTGTTTACTGATCGCCTGACCTCGCTTCTGTTTTTGACATTTGAGACTGCTAGCCATTTTCGTACCCATTTTATTTACTGCCACCTCCTACCTGCACATGTGTCCAGCCACACCCCACATTTGTGACAAACTCCACTGAGAGAATACGTTATTTGACAAATTATTTAATTTAACTAATTTAAATACTGTTCATTTCATTTAGTTTTGTGTAATAAACAGCACTTTAATATAATTTGTTTAAATCAAATTATGACCGAGTCTCTGTAGTTCCAGCTTTAGCGTTGTTTTCTACAGTTGCACTTTCTTTATTTCTAAATTTAGTTTAATCTTTTGGAGTGACAACACTTTATATTGCTTTTCCATTATTTGAATGCTGATTGAATGCAATTTCCATTATTTGAATGCTTGTTGCTTGAATGATCCTTCTCAGTCTTGCTGCCTGAAAATCTTTCCTGCACAATCTCCACGGGTGGTACCTGGCTGATGTTGCTGTTGAAATCATCTGCATAAAAAAGAGAATAGGTGTCATTTACATAGAGAATCATGTTTTTCAAACACCAGTCTCGTCCACTTACTGGATACATTTGCATTTGGGAACTTCATTCATGTGTGGATACTCTAGCTCTATATCAACTTTGCAACTGCTTGCTTCACTGGGCTGCAGGAATAAGTCTACTTTGTGTTTTGATTATTTTGTTCACGTGTGAGACTCCCTGTGTTCTGTCATTTCATCCTACCTATTGAATCGTCCTACCAAAAGCTATGCACATGGCAATATGTGTTGTCCATGGCTACATGCCCAAAAATGCATGCTGCCCCCGCACGCTTTTTGAGGACTAGTTTGAACTAGCTCCGTGAAAACACGCTAAGTAGAGCACTAAGCATTTTTAAAAATATTTTAATAGAATTGAAAAGTATTTTTTTCCATATTTGAAGCTGTGAACTGTAATTCAAATGTGTAAACGATACACAGGTATCATATTCTGATAGCCCCGAAACACCCATCAGAACATACTACCTGCAGTTTATGGCCAGTAAAGTGTCATAATTAATATATAAAAAGATTAAACACTGATGGTAGGATGATTTGATAGGTGTTTCAGGGCTATCAGAACATACTACCTACAAAATAGCAAACTTATTATATAAACAGGTGATATATACTGATGCTTTCTTCCTATGGTTTCAGACCACTTGCCCATCGCAATAGTAGAGTGAACTACTGGGCGACATTTTGCTAATTAAGCCAAGCTACAAGAACTAGGCTACACCCTCGGTAGGACCTTTTGGTAGCACAGTAAAAAACGATAGATTTTGATATAAAAAGATGCTGCGGTAGGAAATTCTGATAAGGTGGGAAGATCCTACAGAACAGTGCTAGCTTCCGTCATGTTCATCCAAAGCGATTTAGTTTAATTTATATCAATATATCTTTTTTTTCATGGTAATCAGCTTCTGATAAATGTATAATGTAACTCAAATTATAGGAAGTAAAAGAAAATTCTGTTTTTCTTTGATGCTTTAAGCATTTTTTTCTAGGCCAAGCTTAGTAATTTGTGGGCCGCAGAAAACAGAGAAACTCAGGGACTGTGAGCTTACTCACCTTTGTGTCCTATTTTCGGTTGTCAATCCCTGGGACCTCTTCATGTAGACTATCTGCAAAGCTTGAGTTGTTCTGTCCGAGAAGAGCTAAGGAGCAGGCTGTCTGGGGCGAGGTGTTCGCTGTTGTCAGGGACAACGGCCCATTGGTGACTGTGCTCTCCCTGCCTCCAGGGTTTCCCCAAAACATCGGATATTCATCATCGTATATTTCAGTTACTAATTCCTGTTGTTTTCTTGAGTTTTTCCAACTGGACCTCCTCCTGTGGCTGGATTTTTACACATGCAGGCCTATATCTCCTTCTTCGCCTCTTGTACCATATGTTTAAATAGCTTCTGCATGTTTTTAATGTTTAGGGTTAACACTGTTATCTTTTTCAGTAATTATGCGCCAAGCCTTGTGTTTTTTACTGTTGGTATTGTAATAACTGAATTTGTTCAACAAAATCAACTTTGCTGCATCATACTCTTCCAAACTGCAAATATTTTCTGCCAATGAAAACTGTGCTGTGCACGAACTGTTGGCCATTTTTTAAGACTTGCTCAGTGTCTTATATTTAACACAATGCAATGAGAATTAGTGTGTCCAAATAAAGACCTTATTTTATACAACAGTCTTGCTTAGGTGTCAGTGTCAGTCAGTGGCAATGTTTATGCAACCGGCCAGTTTGATTGGTCTGGAGGAGGTCCAGTTGGAAAAACTGGCCTCAGGGCTCTGACTTTTCTACCTTTTCTAAAGCTCTAAAGTTGATCAAAAACATACTTTCTAACCGAGATAGAAGAGGCCATTTACTCCATTGGCTCACCCAGCTGCAAGGTTGAGCTACCTAGGGTGCCCCTGCCACAAGTAATGGAGGTGGAGTATGACTTGAGTGTGATAGGTGTTTAGATTAAATGGACTTGAACACTGCCTATTTAGCCTAGCAGATAAATATTTGAGAGTTGTGCATCAACTCCCATCAACACCCCATGCACCCGACTCAAGAAGGTGCTGCTCTTATTGCTTGTACCATAGCTCATAGTCTTATAAAAGGCCTACTTATCTGTGACAATCCAGAGCCAAGGCCAGGGAACAGACAAATAGGCTAAACATTGATACGGAGGTATAGGGTTTTATGTTTTGTTTCTCTTCTGCTCTCTTATTCAGGTCTTTCCAGCAATGACCTGCACTGCAAAGTGGTCCCGTCTGATTGGTCCATCAATGAGGACATCATCATGACAGCATTATTAAATCATCCGGGTCACTTGTGATTTGGCTGGCACTTCTCTAACGCTGACTCTCCCTTCACTTTCATTTATTTCTCTTTCTATAAACACATGCATTATGTTTGTAATTTGCTGTTAATTTTGGTTATGTTTGTAATTTGTTATGGATGTTGGTTGTATTTGTAAATACTTCACTTCATCTGAACTAACCAACACCCAGTTTTAGGTCAGGCCTGAAATCATTGATACTTTGCAGTACTTTGTGAGTAGTCATTGTAATTGACTTGATACAAGTAGGATGCACACAATTGCTGACTGTTTAGATACACAGGGTATAGTGGCGCACCGATGTATTTTGTTTGGATAGGCTAGGTCAGTGCAGTTAGCTAGAGTTTTTCTTTCTTTTTGTTTTGCTAGCCAATATAACTATATCTGATCAGTGATTAGAATGCTTTACTCTCTGTAGACATCAAAATCTCTGACTTATGTACACTTACCTGCACATTTCCTCAAACAGATACTACCAGAAGCAATCAAACCTCTTCTAAAAATAAATAATTCTTCTCTAAGCACTGACTGTGTACCTAAATCCTATAAACTAGCAGTTATCAAACCTGTGATTTAAAAAACCTGACCTCGACCTCATTCGGCTGTCTAACTATAGGCCAAAATCCAAACTCTCTTTATCTCCTAGGTCCTAGAAATGGCTGTAGCACAGCAGTTATTCTCATAACTAAGGAAACGGAATAAGGACAAGAAGACCAGATAAGAGTTTAACAACTCTTCAAAACTCTTCAAAAAACAATTTGAACGAGTTTAAAGATTTTAGAAAATTTTTGGGCAGTGGTTAGGCTACTCAGGCTCCAGGGGTTGTGTATCATGACTGACCCTACACTCAAATGCCATTTTCCTTCCAAGATGAAAAATGCAAATGAATAACTATTGTACTGTACACATGTAAATTTACACATGTAAGTTTGCATTGCCATTTCATTCAAATGTAAGAAAGAACTGCAATGAGGGGAAAAAGTCTCCAAATTCAAATTTATTACTCCAAAAACAAAACCTAAAATCTATGAAGACAATGTCCATAGGGATGATTTATTAGTCATGTTCTGGGCAAGATCGTGATTTGTGGTTATGTCATCATTTTGTAACATCATCAATAGCTGCCCATATCATAACCATTTTTGGGGGGAAAATGAAAAGTTTCGACCAAAAACTTTCAAAAAAATCGATTACAAAAGGCAGCTTTTCATCTTAGTGCCATTTGTCTTCACTTTCACCAGTGTTGTAGCTACAAGCAGGCTTGTATCAGATGTGCATAAGGGTACTTTATTTATTTATTTATTTTTTTACATCAGTTTCTTTTCTTTCATCACTAAAAATGTATCCACTTCATAATGACAATGGAATAGCAAATGTTAAAGCATTTTTACAAGTATTTAAAAACAAAGGTAAAAACTGAAGGGCAATTACAGTAATACTGTATTTGTAGTATTTTTTTGTTTTTTTTACTTTTTATCTCATCCAGAAGCAATATAGCAATATATTGTCAGAGGGGCAAAGTCAAAAGTACAAAAAAATGTTACCACATCACTTCTCGAATATCTGCTCTAAATGTTGATTAAACCACAATCAATACAAACAAAACAAACAAAATGATAAACACTCTGAGGAGATAAAGTTGATGTTTCTACATTTCCTAAACAAGAGTACAATATATTTTTAGAAAAAAGGAGGTAAAGATGAAGCAACAAATATTGAAAGTTCATAGGAGAAATTTGCTTGTTTTGATTGGAATTGTTATATCATCCATGTTTGTTTGCTTTAGATGCTTTAGCTGTCCAGAATGAGTGCTGTACATTAGGTCAACTGTAAGCAATAACCATGGGAAATGTGTCCAAAGTGATGTGTGCTTCACGAGGACATGAACGATTGACTTCAAAGTGTATCTTAATCCAGGAGAAAAGTTCCAAATTGTGTAGGACATAGAAATATTTGGAAAACAGAGAAATTTTTTTTTTTACAAATTGTTGTGATGCATTGGGAGGTTGCCAACAAGCAGCGCATTTGCACTGGACCCCATCACAAACTCACTCGAGTCCTGTACACAAATTTGGATGACTGGTACTCAACAACTTCAGCACTCACTTCTATGAAAACACCAGCATGAGTGTCAAAAAGTTCAGAAGTGGAGTGAGGAAGCCATCTACTGGTGGGGAGGGACATAAAAAGGGGCTGAACATCCATCTCAGTACATAATAGGAGGTTTGGAGTAGGGTCTATTCTCTGTGACACAAAAACACAAGAAGAAAATGAAAAGCATGTTAGTTTATTTCTGTTGGGGTATTAATGGGACATAAAGAAAATAATAAATGTTACAATGTAAAACTTGTTCTTTCCTAATTTCCTTTAATTTCTTAATTTATCTTAAAATTACTGTCTCAGAATTCTCAGTTTGGGGAATGTCTAATTTAGCAGAAGACTTGAAATCCCAGATCAATGGGAAACTATTCATTAACAGTCGGGTGCTTTTACATATTCAACATACTTGTGCCACTGAGCAAGATGGATTGAATATTGTAAAAAAAAACATGGATATGAGCCCTTGATCCGATGGTAAACGTCCAAGCAACTCAGCCAAGACCTTAATTCCTAAGTTATTATTTTGATATTGTTTTGAAAAATTTGTTTGAATGTCTTAAACCTAAGTATATGTTTTGCAGGGTTTGGAGTGTATTTGAATACACTTTAAAGTGTATTCAAATACAATTACTAATTACACTGCATAACAAAGTTTTTGCTTCTTGAACACTGTTGGGTGTCTCTTATAGATTTTTGGGTGCTGATCACGAATATCCCATAAAAATTTACCCATCACGTACCGTTTCAGAGAAATCTTCAGTTTTGTCATGATTTTTTCTTATATTTGAATCCAAACATTTTCACTCCCGTAAGTGACTTATCAACAATGGTTTGTGCAGCGCGAGCATGGCCAGGTTGGAAGCCGTTCTGTGGAAGTTGACATCCTGGGCATGCCTGGGCAGGTCTGAACAAACTTGATGCTGTCTCAGCATGCTATAAAGGTGGCTTGCATACACCGATCGTGTTCATTTTGTTAATATAGATAGTCATTGTGTATGTATAGTATCAGTATAGTAAAGTATAGTATCTGTAGCAATATAAAAGTAAGTAAGCTTGATGCTATAGACGTTTTGGTGTCGGGCGATATGTCTCGTGCCAAAGAGTCGCACTACTCTCGACAGAACTGGCCACTCTGTAAAAAGTTAGCTCCAGGACAGAAAAATTTGGCACTTGAATCGCTTGTCGACCCGGCAAAGATATTTTTGCCTCCTCTTCACATAAAAC
>JAQQZX010000011.1:13492796-13507740 GCA_030068355.1 Notoglanidium maculatum
CACACACACACACACACACACACACACACACACACACACACACACACATCTTTTGATCTCAAACCCAAAGTACACATCAGAGTAGAGCAAATTAATTTATTTTGTTATTTATTAATTAAAGATGCCATACAAGGTATTTATTCAGTATTTTAAATTGTTCTCAGAAGTCTAAATAGAAGGTATGTAATGTTAGTTGGGATGAAATAAGTTGTATTCCTTTTTGATGTGCTCATTAAAATGTTGTGCTCTGCTCAGATTGGCTGGTTTGCTGTGTGATGGCTTACACAAGCACTGTGTTGGCCAGTGTTGCCAGATATTTTCTGATATGTATCTATCATGTAGTGATTTAAATATCAAACACCATAAACCAATTCCTAAAGCAATCTCAAATTTTGTCAACTTCCCCTTTTTCAAACTTTCCCTCACAAAGGAAATTTCTGCAGACCAAAGGTTATTAGAAATTGCACAAACTTAATAATATCAACTTGGCAACCCCTGTGATGGCTCACACAGAAGTAACATCTCAAAATAGTGAGTTAGAGTGGATATCTCTCTAAGCAACAAAATTAGTCACCTTCTGACTTATGTCTTGTTGATGAAATGTAAATTAGAGATTTACTTTACAAAGGTATTGACAAAGATGCATCTTATATTGTAGACTTGTATGACAGCACAGGCTATTTATTTGTTCTGGCTTCGACCATCAAAAAGTGGGTAACAACAGCATGGCTAGCTACTCACAGGTTCCAGTTGTGATACCAATATAGTTGGAACTGCACCTCCCTTCAGTGTCAAATTCTGTGCAAAGCCTGCTCAATTTTGAGAAACTGTCCAGAGTGAAATGTGAAGTAAAAACTGAACAACTTCAAATTAAAGCTCTCAGGGATCCTGTTAAAGATGAACAACAACCATGCCAGTTGGCAGTTCAATTCATGTTCGGGCAGATGGCGGTAGCAGTTCTGCACGTTCAATACCAATTTTAATTATACTATTTACTTATCTTGATTATCTTAATAGTAAATATAGTCACCAGTGGGATTCATTCATATAGCTGCAAGGAACTTCTTAACATCAGGTGAAGATGTGAACAACAAGATTAAAGCAACTTTGGTAGCATCCTCAAAGAGACATATCAACAATGACTGGTTCACTAACCACACTTAATCTCATTGTTTTAGTGAGAAATTGCTGAATTTTACTGAAAAATGCCATAATTTAGTTTTTCAAAATATCTGTAGAGTTGTTGAAGTTTCGGCTGTGCAGGCTCATGGTAATATAGCCTGAACTTGAATGTGGGCTGGTTCATGCAAACTTTGGGAGGCATAATAGAATAGAATAGAATAGAATAGAATAGAATGCCTTTTATTGTCACTATACACATGTACAATGAGATTAAAAGCAACTTCTTCAGTGCACAGTTGAAAAACAAGTAAATAAACAGATAAACAAATGTGCAAAAAATTTCAAAAGTTGCAAAGAAATTGCGACGCTATATACATGTATAGAAAGAAAGAAATAATTATTGCACTATTGTATTATTGCACACAATTTAAATATTGCACGATACTGGTGATCATGTGCAGTGGGTAGTGGATGTTGGACCCTCAGAGTAATGATATTGTACAGTAAAGTTGATCGATATAAGGAAGTCCAGGGGTTAGGGGGTTAGATTGTGTAGTGAGTGCATGTGAGAGTTTAGAGTGGTTATGGCTTTTGGGAAAAAACTGTTCTTGTATCTGTTTGTCCTTGTTGTGATGCACCTGTAGTGCCTCCCTGAGGACAGGACTCTGCTGAGGCAGTGGGTGATGTAAATGTCCATCAGGGAGGGGAGAGGGCAGCAGAGGGGCTAAGTCGGTGCTGTGCCTCCTGAAGTCGGCAATGATCTCCTTGGTTTTCCTGGTGTTAAGAGCCAGATTGTTCTTTGAACACCAGGCTGCCAACTTCAGGACCTCCTCCCGTAAGCTTCCTCGCCTCCCTTTGAGATGAATCCGATCACTGTGGCGTCGTCAGCAAACTTGACAATGAGGTTGTTGTTGTGGGCTGGACTGCAGTCGTGGGTGTAGTACAGAAGTGGGCTCAGCACACAGCCTTGTGGGGTACCGATGTTCAATGTGCGAATGGAGGAGTGGTGGGGGCCAAGTCTCACAGTCTGGAGCCGGTTGGTGAGAAAGTCTTTTATCCAGGCACAAGTGAGGGGGGTAGGCCAAGAGTGATCAGTTTGGTGATGAGAATGTCAGGAATGATTGTATTAAAAGCTGAGCTGTAATCCACAAAGAGCATCCGGACGTAGCTTTGCTGCTGCTCTAAATGGCTCAATAAAGAGTGAAGAGCTACGGCGATGGCGTCTTCTGTGGATCTGTTCACACGATATGCAAATTGATAGGGGTCAAAGTCTTGGGGGAGATAGTTCATAACGTGTTGGAGGACCAGTATCTCGAAGCACTTCATGATTACCGGAGTGAGGGCCACAGGGCAATAATTATTTAGGCTGGTGAAGGGGAGACTTCTTCGGCACTGGAATGATTGTGGCTGATTTTTAGGTAGGACGGAATGACTGCCTGGGCTAGGGAGAGGTTGAAGATTTTAGTGAAAATAGAGGTGAGATGGTGGGCACACGCTCTGAGCACCTTACCAGGTCCTCCATCTGGTCCGGCAGCCTTCTTGGGGTTCACTGTCAGGAGCACCCATCTGACATCGTACCCCTTCACAGTGAGTGAAGTAGTGCAGGAACCCAGTGAGGGTGGGAACAGGGCTGGAGGAGCAGGTGAGTGCTGCTATTGTGTTGATTCAAAGTGAGCAAAGAAGCAGTTTAGCTCCTCTGCTAGCTGTGCACTCAGATCTCCTGTTGTTGCATCACAACCTCTATAGTTTTTGATGTGTTGTATTCCCTGCCACACCTCCTGTGTGTTGTGGCTGGACAGAATGGACTCTAATATAAATATAGGACTCTAAAATAAATATTAATGAGTTAAAACTGTTACAAAGCAATCCAGGATTTTGCAATTGGCCCATTTTACCATCCTCTTTTACATATGTGGTATTTGCATTTGAAAGAAGAGAAAACAGTGTGCGAGTGTCACAGTTTTTCAGTTCCATGTACTAAACTCTCCTTTTCCAACTGTGCCAAGGTAAATACAGTTTTCAATATGATGGCACCTTTAAAAAGTTATGTGTTATGTGTAGCTGTATTGATAAAATAAATATCATCATGGTTGTGGACTGTTGCAGCTTACATAACACTAAAGTAAAAAGTGTGTGGACATACACTGCCTGTCCAAAAAAAGGTCACCACCTGGATTTAACAAAGCAAATAGGTAAGAGCCTCCCATTCGGTAATTACTGCATGGATGATTATGTTTCAGTTGGCAACAAGTTATTTAACTCTAACTGATGCAATGAGTAGCTTCTCATTTCTTAAACCACAATGTCGAAAGACACATCCTGTGGTTATGGAAAAGATGTTAATCTGTTTCAGAAGGGACAAATTATTGGTATACATCAATCAAAGAAAACAAAAGGAGATTGATGAAACTACTAAAATTGGGTTAAGAACTGTCCAATACATTATTAAAAACTGGAAGGATAGCGGGGCACCGTCATCTTCACGGAAGAAATGTGGTTTGGAAAAAATTTTGAATGATCGTGACTGACGATCACTGAAATGTTTGGTGAAATCAAATCATAAAAAATCAACAGCTAAACTCACGGCTCTGTTCAACAGTGACCATAAGAGCATTTCCACAAGCACAATGTGAAGGGAACTCAATGGATTGGGACTAAATGGCTGTGTATACTGTGCAGCCACTGATCAGTGAGGCTAATCAGAAAAAAAAGCTTCAATTTGCTGGGGAGCATAAAGATTGGACTCTGGGGCAATGGAAGAAGGTCATGTGGTCTGATGAGTCCAGATTTACCCTGTTCCAGAGTGATGGGTGCATCAGGGTAAGAAGAGAAGCACATGAAGTGATGCAGCCATCATGCCTAGTGTCTACCATACAAGCCTTTGGGGCAGTTCTATGATCTGGGGTTGCTGCAGTTGGTCAGGTCTAGGTTTAGCAATGTTATGTGCCCAAAGAATGAGGTCAGCTGAATACCCGAATATACTGAATGACCAAGTTATTCCATCAGTGAATTTCTTCTTCATTGATGGCACGGGAATATTCCAAAATGACAATGCCAGGATTCATCATGCTCAAATTGTGAAAGAGTGGTTCAGGGAGCATGAGACATCATTTTCACACATGGATTGGCCACCACAGAGTCCAGACCTTAACCCCATTGAGAATCTTTGGGATGTGCTGGAGAAGAATTTGCGCTGCGGTCCGATTGTCCCATCATATCAACAAGATCTTGGTGAAAAATTAATGCAACTTTGGATGGAAATAAATGTTGTGACACTGCAGAAGCTCATCGAAACGATGCCATAGCGAATGCATGCTGTAATCAAAGCTAAAGGCGGTCCAAAAACATATTAGTGTGTGTGAATTTTTGTGTATAAAGCATATTATGTTGACTGTATACGCACAACAGTAAAGACTACAGTACTACAGCTACTTCACAAGTATGAACCATCACACAGACAAAGAGCAGTCGTACCTGGATGTTGGAGAGCAATGTCTCAACAGAAGACAGGCCCTCAGTGAAGAGGAATGGAGTGGGAAAAGCTGAAGGAAGAGTCTGAGCACCCACAGGAAGCTTCTCAAAACCTGACTTCAGTAAGGGCATGGCTAACTGAACTTCATCTGAGAGAAACACACAAGACAGCAGTGGTTTAAGGAGATAAAAGGTTAAAAACTTCAGTGATTTTCAACATAATATCTATCTTATGCAGAGAATATGAGTAATTACCAAAGACACAAATTTAAGTGTACAGTTTTAATCTACAAGATCCCTCAGAATTATTAAAGTATCTATCTGTTTTCTAAAGGTTTCTCTGTATGTTAAAATTAACTATCATAACTATGGAACATAAATACTTACATAACTATGGAAAAAAAATCTTTGTTTATATTCATAACTGTTTATTTAGTTTATTTTTGCTTTAGTGTAGATTTCATGGTTATATGTCAGTTTTGTTTTATTCTGTAACATGCTTTGTAAAATTTAGAGTTTGCAGTTCATAGTGTTTTTAGTCTCCAGTCTTATACTATTCACACCCACTTACAGTTGTACACACACTCTTAATGTTCATCATTAAAAAAGAGAGAACACTGGATAAAGAGGATAAGTCATCAGAGATCATATTTTCAGAGGAACTGTGTTCCCATGTGTCTAAACATCAGTAGGACAGGTAATCTTTTACTATAGCATTCAGTATTTCTCCCAAAACAAACACCCCACCCCCCTCACCCCTCTACTCACCCTACCCACAGTAGGTCCTGATATTGGACTTACAGAACTGTTTCTCTGACAGGACAGAGAGTCTTGATTTACTTGGGCTAATCTGTCTGGGGTCTGTGCACCTTCTAGGATAAGGCAAATAGGACAGGAAGGGAGAGAATTGTGATGGCAGAGTATCATGCGTCACATTGTTTTCCCCGCCAGATAACCCTTCACTTCATTTGGCCCATTGTTAATTTCTCCACCTGTCCCTAAAGCTATAAATTTCCCCCTTCTTTTACTGTAGTAAAATGGCATTAAAGTAGAAACAGAGGAGGAAAAGAAGAAGAGAAGAGGGAAGAATTTTTTTACTTTCCCTAATGCTTTGACACTGTGTGATTAAGACTTTGCTGTGGCCCAAAAGTGGTAAGCAGCAGATCACGGTCATGTGGAGAGATTGTGAAGCAGAGGGAGACTTAGAGAGACTTAGAGAGTGGGGCAGGATGGAAAGAATAAGAGGGAGAGGGATTGGGTAAGAAAAGGAGTGAAAATACCAGGGACACTGAAAAGCCAAAGGTTGAATGAATAATGAGATTGCAAAGTGATGAGTCCAGCCATAATAATGTTTAAGTGGCCCTGCAACACATTTTTTCAAGTATTTTATAATATTCCCTGACATGCTTTCATGAAGTTTGCAAGTTTTTTTTACACCCTGATTCCTTTTTCTCGAGCTTTTTTAGAATGGTATTAAAACTAGGATAAATTAGGCTAAGTTTAGGGATGTGCTTTTACATTTTGGAGGTGTGTCTTTGCCTCTGCACATACATGAGAAAACTACAGCTTAACTCTGAGAGGTGAACAATGGCTTCTGTGTGAGGTGAAAGCTTTTTATGAATGAACATGAGTTTGAAATGGAAAATTAAATAGTGGACCCTGAACCACCATTGCCAAAACCATGTCTACAGGTAGCCTTTTCAAAATAGTAATTTTAAACTTATTTTTAAATGTTTTAGTGACATTGACATTGTTAATTTTCTTTACATTACTTTTCCAAAATAACAGCAGACATATAGGCCAATGCTACTCACTGCAGGGCTAACATATAAGTTCAAGTTCAAGTGGCTTTATTGTCATTTCAACCATATACAGTGCATAGTGAAATGAGACAACATTTCTCCAGGACCAAGGTGCTACATATAAGACAACACAGAACTACAAAAGTGAACATGCAACAGAAGACAACATAAGACAACAAAGTGCATGTGTGCAAACGTGCAAACACTGCAAACAGTGAACACATCATGAGACAAGACAGTGCAGTGCTGATGGCTTGGGGAAGAAACTATTACAGAGACTGGCAGTGAGGGCCCGAATGCTTCGGTACCTCTTGCCAGGTGGCAAGAGGGTGAAGAGTGTGTGTGAGGGATGTGTGGGATCTTCCACAATACTGGTGGCTTTGCAAATGCAGCGTGTGTGGTGTCAGTGATAGAGGGAAGAGAGATTCCGATGATCTTCTCAGCTGTTCTCACTGTCCACTGCAGGGTTGTGCAGTCCGATACGGTGCAGTTTCCATACCAGACAGTGATGCAGCTGCTCAGAATGCTCTCAATAGTCCCTCTGTAGAAGGTGATGAGGATGGGTGGTGGGAGATGGGCTTTGCTCAGCCTTCGCAAGAAGTAGAGACGCTGCTGGGCTTTCTTGGCTATGGAGCTGGTGTTGAGAGACCAGGAGAGGTTCTCTGCCAGGTGAACACCAAGGAATTTGGTGCTCTTGACCATCTTCACAGAAGATCCGTCAATGTTGAATGGAGAGAGGTCACTCCGTGCTCTTCTGAAGGAAAAAATCATGTCTTTGGTTTTGTCCACGTTCAGAGACAGGTTGTTGACTTTGCACCAGTCTGTTAGCTGCTGCACCTCTTCTCTGTATGCTGACTCGTCGTTCTTACTGATGAGACCCACCATGGTTGTGTCATCAGCGAACCTGATGATGTGGTTCAAGCTGTGCATTCCTGCACAGTCATGAGTCAGCAGAGTGAACAGTATTGGACTGAGCACACAGCCTAGGGGGGCCCCAGTGGTGCTGGAGATACTGTTCCCAATCCAGACTGACAGAGGTCTCTCAGTTCGGAAGTCCAGGATCCAGTTGCAGAGAGAGGTGTTAAGGCCCAGCAGGCTCAGCTTCCCAATCAGGTGCTGAGGAATGATTGTCCAGATGTGTAAGGGCCAGATGTAGGGTGGTGGCAATGGCATCGTCTGTGGACCAGTTGGGGCAATAGGCAAACTGCAGGGGCTCCAGTGAGGGCGGCAGCAGGGTCTTGATGTGCCTCTTGACAAGCCACTCAAAGCACTTCATCGTGATGGGTGTGAGTGTAACGGGATGATAGTCATTGAGGCAGGACACTGAAGACTTCTTTGGCATGGGAACAATGGTGCTGGCTTTGAAGCACTTTGTGACAACAGCAGCGCTCATGGAGATGTTGAAGGTGTCAGTGAGAACATCTGCCAGTTGGTCTGCACATTCTCTGAGCACTCTCCCAGGAATGTTGTCTGGTCCAGCAGCCTTCCGTGGGTTAACTCTGCAAAGAGTTTTCCTCACATAAGCAGTTTTCAGAAGCAGCACCTGGTGGTCTTCCTCTGTGTTATGTCATTCTGCGTGTCAAACCGGTGCAGGTGTAGTTGTCCTGTAGTCAGTGATGGCCTGGAAGAGAGACTGAGAGATGTGTCGCCGCCATCTTGAAAGTGGCTGTGGATTCTCTGACTGTGTGCACACTTTGCTGCTCTGATGGCCCAAGACAGTTTGGCCCTCGCTGTTCTAAGCCTTATCACCTGCTCTGAAGGCAGAGTCATGGGTCCTGAGCAGCTCACGCACCTCTGCAGTCATCCACAGCTTCTGGTTGAAGCATGTAATGATGGTCTTGGAGGAAGTGACGTCATCTACACACTTGCTGATGTAGCTGGTCACTGATGATGTGTACTCCTCCAAATTGGTGTTGTCGTCATGGGTTGCAGTCTCCCTGAACATATGCCATTCAGTGTGCTTAAAACAATCCTGAAGAAAAGAGATGGCTCCTGGTGACCAGGTTCTCACCTGCTTCAGAACCGGTTTGGTGCTTCTGACAAGAGGTCTGTATGCTGGCATTAGCATAACAGAGATTTGGTCTGAGTACCCAAGGTGGGGGCAGGGCTCCGTGCAGTACACGCCGGGAATGTTTGTGTAAACCAAGATCCATAGCGATTGCCCCTCTCATTGCGAAGTCCACATCCTGATGGAATTTCAGGAGCACTGACTTAAGATTTGCATGGTTGAAATCTCCGGCGACAATAAACAGTCCATTGGGGTGTGCATTCTGCAGCACAAAGAGCAAATATTTAGCATTTGTGGTTGGGGGAATGTACACTCTGACAATGAGCATGGTGGTGAATTCCCGAGGTAAATAAAATGGCCTGCATCTAACGGTCACTAACTCCACAAGCGATGAGCAGTAGTAACTAGAAACTAGAACAGAGTTCTTGCACCATTTCATGTTGATGCAAACACACAAGCCACCACTGCGAGTCTTACCGCACAAAGCTGCTTTTCTGTTTGCACAAAAAACAGTGAGCCCGGCTAGCTGCATGGCAGCATCCAGAACTCTGTCGCTGAGCCATGTCTCTGTGAAAACAAAAATGCAGCAGTCTCTAAATTCACGCTGGGTATTCTGTGTCATGAGTAGACATGAACACCGTTTGTTTTGGTGTCCACATGCCATCGGAGTCGCATCAAGAAACAAAATAGCACAAAATAGCATTTCAGATCCGGAGTGGCCGCTGCGTGCTACTGCCACGTCGCCATCTTAGCGCAACCCAAGATATATATAACATATATAAAACATAAGCTATATGCCATACTACATATTACTGTGATAGTGAGCATAGTTGTAAGTTTACAATTAAAAACATGTTTACAGGTGAATGGAAATGGATGGCAAATGCATTGACTATTGACATGCACCTGTTATGATGGAGTATAATAGGTGACCGTGTAAAAAGTGAACAATCTGTTCTGTATAAAATAATGTCCTGAAGCATATTTTCAAGTCGGTTGTGGCTTTCAAGCAAAACAAACATTTCTGAAAATTTTTACAAAGATTCATTAAAAAAAAACAAAATCATGTAAAATCATAGCTTTATTAATATTTTTCCAGCAAAGTGACACCAAACGACTTTAAACATTTAGCACACTCAATTACATGAGCAATTTTGGCTGCTAGCACATAGCTTTGCTAGTTTTTGGTAGCCTATCCCTAAGTTCAATTATCAGTTGTGTAACTATGCCGTGGACTAAAAGAAATAGCATGGGATGGCTTTGCTACTGTTTTCACGTTGCTGTTTTAACATCCAGCTGCTTGTGTACAAATGAAACAAATATTTCTGAAACTATATACATACAGTAATTGCATAGCTTGTGGAGCTTGTCACAACACTTCCTTAGCTACTTTGCCATGCTAAACCAAATTAGCAAGAGCTTACTGCCTGAAGTGAGGAAGTTGCTTATCAATCCAATAATGTGATCAACTCAGATAACAGCCTAGCAAACCATGTTTTATGTAACATTAGTTTCATGGAAAGTATGTTAACGTTAGCTGACCGGCCATGCATTGGTCATGCAAGCTAACTAAGGTAAAGAGAAATCTATTACAATATTCAATACAGTCCGGGATATCCTTGGTTATCCGTGTCTCTGTAAAAATTAAAGTAAATATCCCTAAAGTTTTAGGATAGAATCAAGGCCGGTGGCTAGAGAAGAGCTGTGCTAGGGCAGTGAGGCATTAGCTTGCATCTAGGCCACATCTTCACTGTGGTCAAGTGGCTCAGCATGGATCGGTGACTTTAAGAGAGACTTGTACTAGGAAGGCCTGATCCCAGAGGCATTAGCTAGCATTGTAGGGGTAAAGGTGACATTCCTGGCCATGTTGAAACAAAAAGGAACCCAGTGGCTGTGTCTGTGCACTGGTCAAGCAGCTCAGCATGGGTCAGGGAATCTTCAGGGACTACCTCAAAAAATGAAACTCAGCCACTCTTTTTGTTTATTATCTTCCTTTGAATACTATGTTGGCTCTTTTAATACTATGGTTTTCTTTTTTTGCATCTTGGTACAGCACACTTATGCTTTCTTCCCAACATCTCTGCTTCTTGTTTTGCTGAAAAACTCTATACTGTGTACTGTATTAACTGTATAAATGATTCTGCACCATCTTCTTGATTCAGATTTCTATGGGCAGTCATATGTTAATTGAGGGGTCTACATGAATGGTGCTGCATACCAATGACAGGTTTTTCCAATTGGCCTGTTCTCATTGCATATTTTCCTTCTATGGCCAATACAAACTATGAAGGTAACAGCCCACTTTGAAAGTCCTAGTATGTCCCCAAGTCACAGTGACATATCTTATTTAAAAAACAACATGAAAAAAACTAAATTTTCAGATATTTAAATTTTCAGATTTTCAGACAAGCTCTGTGCACTTGTATGCATCTTCATCAGATTTTCAGCAGTATACTCTAATCCTTATAAAAGAAGTCTAAAAAATGTCAGTATTAATGATTGGGTTAAAAGTTATCATATTACCCTCCATGTCCTTCTATTGATTAATCTGTAGTTCTATTTAACCCTAACTAACACTGATTCAAACTATAAATCCTGGGTTAGCAGAAAAGAGGTTAATGGTGGTATACTCTTAAAAGCCCTGGCCTCCTGCACACCTAATTGCAAGTCCCACTTAAATGACAGCTTTATCTTGCTGCAGCAGTTGATAGCGCACACTTCAATTCATTTTTGAAGAAAGTTCTGACCCTGTGACATTTACAAAGTATCCCTGTTGTCTCTGCCATCGCCATAACCATAACATGCACAAATAGTGATTAAGTGTGCGCGTATGCATGTATGAGTGTGTGTGTGTGTGTGTGTGTGTGTGTGTGTGTGTGTGTAAGAGAGAGAGAGGACTCTATGTTACTCTTTATGAGACCTTTTGTGCAGACATAAAAGTCCTTTTTACAAAATGACTAAGTCTGTATAGAGATAGAGATATATAAATATGTTAATATTTCTCTGGGTTCACATGTGCCTCAAATAGTGCAGCATCAGTTTTAATTTTGTGAACTTAGCCTCCAAGACAATGCCAGTTATCTCACCTAGATTAAAAACAGGTGTTTTTACTGAAAAGCCAAGAGTACAAAGTATGCAAACAAATAAATAAATCAAACAACAAAAAGGGGAAGTGCTTTTTCTTCCCATTTTTTTTATCCCACCATATGTACTATATTAATTATTCATTGGTCAAGTCCTCAAGTGCTTTTATTTGCCCTACTCCTGAAAGTAAAGACAATAGGCTTTCCTTTTTGTCTCAATAAGGAATGTGGTGGTCATCAACTATCATTGCAAACCTCTTCGATGTTTTTTTTTAACATAAGTCCAAATGTAAGTTATTGACTTTTATCACTAAATATTACATTGGTTATTGCTGTTTTACCAAATATTTCTGTGTGGCTGTAATGTTTAATACATTTATGCAATTAGTTGTAACTACATTTTTGTCCAACTATATATTTTTGTCAAATGACTGTCTCGTAAATGAACACTTTCACATCAAAGACAAATGTTTGTGTGCAAAAACACACATTTATTTTTTTCGCAGCACACTTTTTTCACAGTAGTTTTTTCAATTTCGTCCATGAAACTAACCCATTCAGTCAATGAGGGTGTGTTGTGAGGGAAGAGAAGCATTATTGTGTATTGTGAGGGAAGCATTGTGAAGTCTCTAATTCATTTAGTTTCTCAAAACCCGGTGATGTTTGACAAGGGTGCTGTTTGACAATGTTAAAAATATAACATCATTAAAGACAAAAAAAAATAGGAGAGGAGGTTGGCAATAAAAACAGTGGTAGGAATCTATTCATATCTTACCTCAAAGATACAGATAGTTCAACTGGTCAACTGGTTCCCTGAAATTGCTCATTAAAGTGTGAAGCTAGCACACTCCAACAACTCCTCAAACTGACCTACGGATAACCTGAAGTAGGACTGAAAGTGACCATGATAGAGTTCTCCCCACTTTATCACCCCAAATTTTTCTTTTTTTTTCCTTCTTTGCAAAAAAAAAAGCACCAGCTCACCATCACCTGTCATCTTCATGGTCATGCAATTATTTTGTGGAATGCTTCCATAATTGCATCATGTTTAATGTGAATATTAATGTAGTGCTAAATTTATCAATGATTTTTTGTCCTGTATTTGTAAAGACCTTGAGACATACATTTTCTGACTGTGAGACATTTTTATATTTTAAAAATCTACACTTGCATTCATGACAAATTAAAGTTGGGACTGGAGAGTAAGACAAGCACAAAGTTTCAAAAGGGGTCATAGTTGGATATTTCAGGACAATGGAGAATACAGTAAGTTTGCTTACTGCTGCTTATACCACTTTTCTTTATCTGTATGTCGCTGAAGACTCTGTCCTTTAGGAAAATACTTGACATGATATCAGCCTTTTCAGAGAAAGTGGATTTTCCCTGGGTTCCTTGTGGAGGAACAGATGCTGGGAGCGCCAGTGGCTATGAGAGCTATAGTTACTCTGAACTGATACTCCATGGTTTTGTTGCCCTTACATAGTCGATTTGTTTATTTATTTTGTACATGTGTTTACAGGACATCTCCTGAATATTCAAAGGGCCCCAATTAGGGAATAATTAAGCCCAGGCTTTTGCTACAGTGTTTTTGTCAGGTGCTCAAATCCACACAAAGGTTTGTTTACATAGCAATTTACATATCCAGATCAAGGCACTCGAGTAATCATCCTAACTGCCAAAATAAATGTTAAAAGATGGGCAAAGGCTAATTATTTGAGTTCTTGATATGAAGCCCATAAATTGTCATGCATTAATTGCCATGTCAAACTACAAATAAGAAAACTAAGAGAATTTCAGTATTTATTCTGAAGAATGAAGAATCATTAGTCTCAGGTTTAGTATTATCCTCCAATATGCTCTTCTGTCTATTTTTTTAAATGTGTTAAATGTGTTAACATACATGTTCACTTCTTAACTTAGTAATAACTCTTCAAATAATCACTAGGGCTCAAATCCCAATAAATGAGGACTGTGAGTCCCAGGAATACCAACTCCATTAATGACTGCATTTCCCTCTTGAAAAAAGGAAACTGTCGGGAAGCACTAAATGAGTTAAATTATACTGAAATAGCCCATTGTTCATTATTTAAATCCCTGCTTACCCCTGGCCCTTATAAAAAAATTGATGAAAGCATGGCAATAAAAAGTGCAACAAAATGTGTCTGGAAAGGGATGTAAGCAATAGGAAGGTTAGCGTTAAATGGCACGTTAAAAGGCCTGGGAGACAAGATCACTGGAATGAATCAATGAAGAGCATGCTGCATCTAAAGTATACAGGATGTGTCATAAAAGTGTCACCAAATTGACCTTTGCACCTGCAGGGAAGAGAACGGAGATGGGCCACTAGGCCAAGTTGCATGCTACAAAGAATTTGGCCAAAACATTTCTGTTGTAGACCAAAGTCAGCAGCAAAGTCTCCAAAAGTGAATAAGATTAGTGAATGTTCTTAGGTAATGATGAGAGAAATTAAGACACTCGTGACTCATTGGGCTGTTTAGGAGATTGTCTGGAATCTAATGAAAGTTAAACCCTCTCAGTGAACCATAAAAATTTATATTTATAAGCTTGCCCATCATTGCTGCATAAATGTAAAAGTGGAAGTAGTCTAGCACATTATAAACTGGAAAATGACCAAACTTGCATAAAGCCACAAATCTTCATAAGGTACAGTGACTGATAAGTGTAGAACAAACACTACACACCAGCCAGCTCCGTAACTAAAATGGGACATGCAAGAAAGTGTAAATTAAATGAACAAATAGTTCCATAAATAAATGAAGAAATAAACAAATGAAAAAACCAAGAACATGCCTACTTGCCACTCTAATAAACAATAAAGGCTATGCAGAGATGGAAAGAAGTTCCTCTCTGCTAATAAAGCTTGGAGTGTAGTAGTATTACACTGTAAATGTGTAGTAGTGTTACACTGTATGGTTACACTGTAAATGAACGCAAATTTACAGCAGGATTTCAACAGTTATCTTGTTATTTTTAAATATAGCACTTTACTGTTAATACAAAAGAAAATCTGCTAAATTATACTCCATTGGCCATTTTTAACAAAACTATAATTTATTCCTAAAATACAGAACTTTACTGCTAATCACCCATATTAAGTAACAATATCATGCAGTATTTTTTGTATTTTTTCTTCTTCTTCATCTTACTAATTATTGGGTGGATAATTTTATTTCACACATAAATCGTTTCAAATTGCAGTGATGCTTCCAGTTTATCTTTATTACCAAATATGTGTGTTATGTCCCCCAAGGAATATGTCCAAGGGACAGGGAAGGCAACAAATTTATAATAAAACCAATACCCCAGAAGTGACCTTGAGGAGCAGGGAAAACAGGATTGTAGTTTTAAAATCAATGTTTGATTGAAGGTTAAGTTAAGAAAAACAAATAAACAGAATTTCCAAACAACGAAAGACAAAAGAAGGACCACAACAGGGC
>JAQQZX010000011.1:13509423-13524846 GCA_030068355.1 Notoglanidium maculatum
CCCAAAAGAGGTGGAACCTAGGAGAAACATAGGGAAGAATAACACAGCACAGCCATAACACAACACAGCCGTAACAATGTGTATGTCAATATATGACGAATTCAGCAGCTAACTTTAGCTAAAATTTCATAGATGATTGTAGCTAGCTAGAATTTCATATATTATTGCCAATTAATCAGATAACACAAGGGGCTCATTTTAATTTCTACATGTCCAAGTTAATGTGTGTACACGTATTTTGCAAGTGACTTCATGAAGCATTATCATAGTCTTAACAATAAACCTTTTACAGTTTATAAGTATATCACTTTATCAGTTGAAGTGACATATAAGACTTCAGTGCACACTTGTTACTGGGTGATAATTCAGCAGTGCAGTTTAAAAATTTAAGGCAAGATCATTTTCATAACTGGATCAGAAATTAAGTGCTGAAGAAGATTTTATTTGCTGTAACTTACTGCTTTTTCAAATGTATGCAAGCGCGGTTCTTCTCAAAGTTGTATTAATTGCACTGGCATGAGTCTGCTTGAGGACATTTTGATGGTAAAGGCCATAAAGCAGAAACTGTAGGTGCATTTTGTGTTTTATTTCAATTGAAGCTGTATTTAGGTTGATTTTTGACATGTTTCCAACATGTTCCAACTACAGTAGGAACTAATGCAGTGTCCTAATGTAGTGTTTCAATTCAACCAAAATGGTTGCAGTGAAATTATTTTATTGTTTATGTAAAAAAATCAAAATAAAGTCCAATCTGACAAAGGCAAGACAAAAACGAAGCATTAAGCAGTAGTTGGAACAGTTAGAGATACAAGTATACAGTGTTCCAAGTGCTAGTAGTATTTATCTAATTTGTAACTGGGTACAGTTTGGTTTACTGTCTCATGTGCTATTGATGAGAAAAGCTGTACTCCTAAAGACTTTATCCCCAGAAATAGAACAGAACAAGCTTCTGTCTTTACACACACACACACACATGCAGAGAGAGAGAGAGAGAGAGAGAGAGAGAGAGAGAGAGATAGAGAGAGAGAGAGAAAGAAAGAAAGAAAGAAAGAAAGAAAGGGGAAGTCAGGCAAAGAAAGCACCCATTTATCACTATTTATCACCCAAAGGAAGGGAGTGGAGAGATTCTCAAGCATGCGCTTGTTTTGACTGATGCTGATTTACCAGTTCGCTTATCTCAAAGGGCAAATCAATGGTGCAAATTTCTATCAGAAATCATTACAGGCCATTTCTAATAATTTCCGTGTAACTAATTTCATAATGGTAGGAGGGAAACATTGATTGTAAGCAGATGCCACAATTTTTTTTGCTCTGTGGAATAACACCGCTCTGACCAGAATAACACATTATAGTCTCTCTCTCTCCTCCCTAAGTACTCCTGTGACAACTGCACACACATCAAATTAAGTCATATACATTAGCAAAAAAACAGGACCCGAAGCACTTGACTTTTTTTCCCCTACTGGAAAATATGAGTGCCACAGTTCTTCCAATGGCAAGGGAAAACATTAATAATACAGTGGAATGCATTACAGTTTACTGAGGCCTTCATGTGGTCATAAAATAGCAAGTCATAGTTAATCTTTATTTTCCTTCTCTGAAAGTACATGAGTTACATATACATACAAAATATGGCATTTCCAGAATAATTTAGCCACTACAGGTGTCCATTTTACCACTCCATGCCTGAATGGCTCACTGTTATTGTGTGATGAAAGAAGATGTTAAAAAAGTGAGCCTCAGATCTCCTCCAAGGATTACAACTTTCATGCTTTGCAAGAAATCAGCTGGCAAGAAGTTCCACGTAGATGAACAGCAAACATTCACAAGGACCTCTTTTTTTTTAAATAATGACTAACGTTTAAATTAGTTGGCATTCATTTCCTGGTTTACTGACTGCAGACGTATAATGTTTAATAAAAGGAACATTATTTCACTCTAACACAGGATGACTGAAAGACAAAAATTTAGTAGAGGCAGTCTAGGACTGTCTGGACATATACAGTATACAGTACTGTACAACATTTACAGTATAATTATCATACAACCCAGTATTATAACTTTACATTTAGAACAATACAAATCTAAGGTACACAATTCCACTCCTGAAGGTTCAGAGTCCAACACAGTTTAATGATTTTCTGGCTCAAAGACACCTGATTCAAATCACCAATTAATTAGCAGGTTTACTGGTAGGTTCTTAAAGCAGAAAACTAACCAAATTAAGAATTACATATAACTGTGGCAGCAATTTTACTGAAAAATTAAGCTGCAAGATTATTTTAAAAATAGCCGCAAGATTATTTAAAAGTATATTTGTAAAACATCATGTCTACCCCTCTGCAGTTTACCAAAACTATATGACTGTTGAACTCTAAACTGCTGTATGAATGCTATTTTCTCAGATTCTTATCTGTTTGGGTACCAGAGCCATTTCTTATCTTTTTACTACTATCGTTTATAGTATATACTATAGTCACTGTCCACAGCTATAGTTATATAACATTAATTGTTCTCTATATCCTTTTCAGTATTCCTTATCATAATACACATTCACATTGGTGTATCAGCATAACACCCCCAATGACATCTAACTGGTTACATATGAGTTAGAATAAGTCATCACGAATTAGGTCAGGGCACCCTCTGTCTGCCACAGAAGAGAGAGTATGGAAAGGGGAGAAACCTTGTGTGTAGTGAGTTTGGCTACCATGAGTGCTTGACCTCTAGTGAGCAGAGAGTGTGTGTGTGTGTGTGTGTGTGTGTGTGTGTGCGTGCGTGCGTGCGTGCGTGCGTGCGTGCGAGCGAGAGAGAAAATGATTTATGGAGAGGTGGATAGGGGTTCACTTGCCAGAGTCCTGCTGAAACAAGGTGCTCCTGGCCTCAGGCTTGGCAATTTATCACCATGTACCACCAAGTCACTTTGTTTAAAATCACCAATACACGCATACATGCACACACTTATACATACACGCACACGCACGCACGCACACACGCACGCACACACACATAAGGTAGCTAGTTTTTAAAATTTCTTACTTCTGTAAAGATACGTATGTATGTATGTAATGAGTTCAGCACATTCACATCATTTATGTTAAAAGATAACTTTCACAGAGAGAAATGTATCAGGTTGTGCTTTTAAAACAAAGAACATCTTTACTGAGAAAATCCTTTTAAGTGTGTGTTCTTCTCACACATCTCACATGCATCTCCTACTGAGTGTGTGTATGAGTCTGTGTGGTATGAAATGGTCACCAAAGAAATTATTGTTTGTTAGGCAAACACTTTAAGAAGATTACAAAAGCATAAATGACTGTGCATATGAGGGTTAGAATGTTTTGCATGCATGTGCATGCTTCCACATGATTTGAATGCTAAATTATATGAATTAGCAGTCTGCACGTGTCTTTTCTTATTGGCTGATCACTGGCGGTGTGAAGTTCCCTACTGTTTTTGTTAGGATTATTAGAGCCCAAGCACTGGAGGTACGTAGGACCCTACTGGTTCTGTTAGGATTTATATATTTATTTCCTTTAAGACCATTTCGGAGTTGCTTCACATGGGTGAAAGCTAATGAAATTTGCCACACGCATTAGTGCATGTAACAGTTTCTCAGGGTCCAAGGCTTGGCCCTGGATGTGGCCTTCCGATTTTATAGCACCACTATATGCCACTGACTATTGTGCCTGGCCTATAGTTTCATGTACATGCACCAAATTTGGTAGGCATGTGGGACCCCCAAGATGAACAAATCTGTAAATCAAAAATGTATATTGCATTAGCCTCACCCAACAGGAAATGAGGTATTTTAGTTCATCAGTTCCAGGTCAGATTTGGTACTGAAGATATCAAAATCTTGCTGATTTTGAACTGGAAGGGATTTTTTTTATATCTTGCAAGGTGTTGAAATTGTGAAACAATGAATTTATATATCTTTCTACTCTAGTGTACTGTGCCACCTGAGTTGGGAGGGTTACTTTAAAAGTATATTCTGATACAGTTATTAATTACTTGCTAAAAAGTGTAGACAGTAACCTAATCTAATTACCACAAAATTTAAATAATGTAACTGATTACATTCTGTTACTTTTGGATTACCTCAATACCAAATATGTGGATGATAACAGCATTTTCTCAGCTGGAAGGCAGAACTTGCACTGTACTGTAATATTGTTCCCCTTTTCTAATTTAAAGACAAAAGAATGGTGAAATTTCCACCCAGTGAACACATTTTTCACATTTATCATCACAAGGCCATGATAATGAATTGGTGACTATAAGATTAGCTATGACTTCACTCGAGACCAGGTTTTTGCTCTGAGACTCCTGAAGTGTTGTGGGCACATGTACATGTAGTATATCGTTCTTATTTAGGGCTGCAACAACTGATTATTTTAATTATTTTTGATAAATTTTTATTTGATAATTTTAGGGTGTTAATTGAATTATCTTTCCTTGATTATTCAATTGGTTCTATTTAAAAATATATATATTTTATATACAAAAGATATTTATTTAAAATATTTATTTGTAGCATTTTATTAAGCACTACTACAGAACTTTTTCTTAACTAGACTTTTAATTAAATAGCAGTTCGCTAATTACAACATTGGTGGCATTATCAGATAATCTGTAACAGCATGAGAATATTATCAATTGCGCATGTCGACAAAATGAACAGTGATGCTCATTCATTATAACCGTTATATATGAATGGCACTGCATATACACTCAGACTAACTCAAGGTATGTAGCCTCATCTGCTTACTGCTTATCACTTTTTTAATCACTTACCCCTGAAACTGTCCGATGCTAAGTTTATTTTGCTTGTTGTGTATCAGCACGAGGCGAATCATATTTAGTGTGTAGATTCGACTCCAAAGATTTGGATTTGACTCTTAGTTCTTAGTGCCCGAGATTAGTGAATCTACTCTTTTTGGGATCGACTTGTGAACCAAATGCAAAGTCAGAAAAATATTATAGTTTAACTTTTTACTTTTTTAAGCTAATTGATTCAAAAATATATAGTTTCTGCTTAACTGTACATAACAAAGCTGTTCTGGACAATTCAACAATTGAAACATCATGATTCTCTTCACATTCCCACAAATGAATGATAACACTACTCACATTAAAACACAAGTAATGTCATGAGGCCTGCAGGGAGGTGTACTGTATAGAGTTTCCATACTGTAGAGAAAGTTCTATTGGTGTTTCTGCTCCACCATTTCATTCATAACACAAATCTGCCCCTTGCTGCAAACGCGGCGTGCATTGTGGACTCGGCCGCGCGTGCTGCACTTTCGTTTTCTCCGTCGGAGGCGCGCACTTCTGCATCGTGGCGCGAACTAAAACGACTACAGTTTCCGTGAGCACTTGCTCCCGGGCTCAATGACACATACCAGTAATTGGATGCAGATGCATCCAATCCAAGCACAATCAAGCCCGTTTTAAAAGGACTCTGTTTCTCTGTGTCAGCGAGAAGCATTAGTTTAGCTCTGTCTGCTATTGCCAAGCCTTTTGTGCCCATGGTTCTGGTGCTGGTTTTTTGGACTCTGTTTTTCTGTATTTAGGATTATTGTTTTATGCGTAAACTCTGATACTCTGTTTGCCGATCGATTGATCCCAGCCTGTCTTTGGATTACTCTTTTGCCTGCCGTTTTTGTACCTCTGCCTCTGTGTGCCATATTATGTAAAAATAAACACTTTGGATTTTACTATGCCGTCTCCTGTCCTGCACATGTGTCCAGCAATACCCCTACGACGATTCAAATGTGTTTTTATGAAGTGATGTAGTGCATATGCAGTGTGCTTCATAACGCAGTTCAACTAATAATTAAATAATTGGCAATTATTTTTATGATTGAATGTAAATAATCCCTGTGTTTACTAAATATATCGGTAATCTGATTACATCTTTTTTTCTGTAACTATCATGGAATACAGTTACCTTTTTTTGTATCCTAATTATGTAATGCCGCTCCATGTATTTCGTTACTCCCCAAACCTGTGCACCACCATCTGGTCACAGAAAGAATGTGACCCATCTTGGCTATATTGCTCCTAGACAGTTCATCAGATTTATGTCAAGATTTGCTATAGTTATTGGTTATTATGATTTTGATGATACCCACATACCCAAAATGACACTCTGGTAGCACCACCATCTGGCAACAGAAAGAATGGCTTTTACACCTATCAGGGCTATACTCCTCTTAGATAGTTCATTGGATTCATGTCACATTTATTAGAGTTATTGATTATGACAATATCCACATGCCCAGAGTGACTCTCTAGAATAGTTGCCACCATCTGGCAACAGAAAGAGTTGCTTTTTTCACTGATCTTGGCTTAGTAAAAAAACAAACTCTACTAATTGTCATGTTGTCTTTATCTGGAGACATTGCAGGAGGTGCAACATGCCCTGAATGACACTCTGGTGTAACACCAGAATACTGCCATCAAAAAGAGTGGTTTTCTCATCATCTTGGCAATATTTCTCCTACACAGTATCGGTTATGATAGTATAATGATATCCAATCACCAGTGTGACTCTCTGGTATAGAGCCACCATCTAGCAACTGAAAGTGTGGCTTTTTTACACTATCTATCTCAGCTTAGTAAAAAAAGAACTCTTTTAATTGGTGTGTTGTGTTAATCTGGTAATAGCACCGAAGGCGTGAGGATCTGTCTTCGTCCACTTGTGGCAATATTTTCATTTGTCTTTTATTTACCTCCATGCAGGCTGCAGTGTTGTAGTGTAGCATTGTGCTCTCTAGTAAACACCAACACAGAGTGTGTGTATCTGTGTGTGTGGGTTATGTGTGTGGGTTTGGGACAGATTCATTTCCAGACACATTAATATAATATCTTCTCCGGCCAGGTGTACAATGAATCTCTTTAAGAGTACCTGGGGGCAAATTTTCTCCATCTCCTCAGAGTTCTCAACTGTGAGGT
This sequence comes from Notoglanidium maculatum, assembly GCA_030068355.1. Lineage (NCBI taxonomy): Eukaryota > Metazoa > Chordata > Actinopteri > Siluriformes > Auchenoglanididae > Notoglanidium > Notoglanidium maculatum. The sequence goes on from JAQQZX010000011.1 coordinate 13,516,384, forward strand.
GGAAACTGCCATCTGTTACACACATACACAGCTGCATACTGCATAGAATAAGCAATTGTGTCTATACACATTTACATAACAAAATTACATTTTTGCCTTTGCTCTCTGGGTGAGGGGACTGGCATAATCTCTCTCCCCTGTTAATCACAATGACACTAGCCAATCATGTGGCTAGGGCATCTCTGAGGTCCTGCATGCAGATGGGGGTGGATAGTGCTTTTCATTGAATGTATTACACCACCCCATGATGCAGCATGCATAGTAGGTGGTTGGAGGAAGCACATGTTAGCCTTCAGCCCCCCTGGTTAGTAGCCATAGTACAACAGGGGAGACCTGACTAATAGGTGGGAATTAGGGAGAAAAGGAGAGGTGGGGGTGATCTCAGTGACTTTGGACTTTGAATATTTCAGAATTTTAATTGCATGAATGAGCAATATTTTCCTGTTTTATTCACAAATATTCAAATAGTATTTAAAAAGGGAAATAATGTTCTATAACACAGATATGAGAGGCCTGTTGAGAGATACTTCATACTTGATTTCACATGCTATATCATAATCTCACATGTACACCACTATACTCTTATACAAACACTACTGTACCCTCTTATATGCACAATCATACTCTCTTTTATTCACTATCATACTCTTATACATGGATTACTGTACTCTTCCACACACACTACTATACCCTCTTACATCTGCAACTATGCCTTCTTATATTTACTATCATACTCTCATAAACACAAAGCATTGTTCTTATACAGAGAACTATACTAATACACATTATATGCTTGCATGAAAGTTTGTGTATCAAAGGATAATAGTATGTGCATGTAAGTATGGTAGTATATGTAAATGTAGTTAACAGTTTATGTGAAACAATGGTCTAATATATGTATGAGAGAACAATAATATATTTAAAATGGAATAACAGCATATGTAAGTGAAATAAATAGCACATTTGAATACAAATAATCATGTGAAAGCAACAAAATGACAGTGAATGTAAGACAGAAGAATGGTATGATATATGAATGAGAATAGTTGTTTGTGTGAGAGAGTTAGATTGAAACAGAAATAGTACTAAATTCTCAGTTTCTGATTGGTTATTTTTGATGAAGATAAGAAGAGGGATTTCATGGACATGGCCCACCTTCGCAGTCACTCTGTTGGTTTTACATTGTGACATTTGCTGCACATTCAAGATTCTTTCTTCTACTGCTCAATAAATAAACACAAAAAGGACAAAATGTGTATTTTCTTACTCTACAACAGACAGAGAACCAAGCACAATTTAATATATTTTAAAACTTCCTCCTGTTAAAGCCTGCTGAAACTAATTGTTCAGAACCGCAGGTTACCAGCACGTTATATTAATGGAGTCAGTAAGGAGCTGTCTAAAAAGTACATGACATGGGCAACTATGTCAGATTCTACCAAGATTATAGTAATCAGGACATCTAACAGATTGCAGTGTTAGGATACAGTATGGATATAGTATTTATTTTTTATAACATATATTTTATTAATGATTATTAATGATAAACATTTTTGACTGAGTGATTACACATATACGTTTATAGTGCCTCATAAAACCCAGGGTTAATCTTAGTAAATATAGCAACATGCGGTAAAAAATAAAATAACATAAATAAATAAAATTGCTATTTCTTTTGCAAACAAATATATTCACACTATATTATACTCAAAGACAACTCAATTAAAAAAATCAAGTTTTTTAAAAAGAAAAATAATTCATATTTTATATTTTTTGATTGTAGGTGTTACACATGTAAAACAAAATGTACAATAATATGCAGTTCATTATTGCTATCAGCTACAGCAAACACATTAAAAAAACTCATTTTATTTTTTATTTTATCTTTTATTTTATTTTTAAAAGAAAAATAATCAAAATTTAATAATTTTTTTGAATTTAGGGAAATGAAAAAAGGGATCATGGTGGGTGAGTAGATGCAATTGGAAATACATAATTAAGGTTTATTAAGACAAACACACACAAAACTAACAAGAGGCATGAACAAGAGCAAGACAAAACATGGCATACCAATAACAGAAGCCTGACAAAAAAAGGTGCCCAAAAATGGAACATAAGTAGTGGTACTAATTAAACACAACTCAAAACAGGTGCAAGTGATCAGGGACATGTGATGTGAAGGGGCTGATTGGAAATGTATTCCAGAAGGATCCACATTTGCCCCACACAGACCCTCCATTGGAATCCCTCAGGGCTCAGTGCTTGGTCCTCTTCTGTTCTCCCTCTATACGAGATCACTCGGTGAGGTCATATCCTTACATGGGTTCTCATACCACTGCTAGGCAAATGACTCTATTTTTCTGTTCGGATCTCAGCATGTCTGGCAGACACCTCATCATGGATGGCAGTTCATCAGCTGAAACTCAACTCTGAACTGCTGTTCATCCCAGCTGATTCATTCCCACAACAGGATCTTGTGATCTCCCTAGACAACTCTCTGATCTCTCCTTTGGTCACTGCATGCAACCTTGGGGTAAGCATTGACAATCACCTGTCCTTTTCCTCTCATATTGATTCATGCTCATGTTTCATGCCACTCAGGTACTTGTTCAGTCACTTGAACAACTTCAGTCTCATCTCGAGCCCAGACTACTCACTCCTGGCAGATCTGCCTATGAGTGTCATTTGACCTCTGTGACTGATCCAAAATGGGGCTTCACGACTCGTTCTCAACCTTCCCAAGTTCTCCCACACAACCCAATTGCTATGCTCCCTCTACTAGCTTCCAGTAGTTGCTCGCATCAGATTCAAAACACTGATGCTTGTCTACTAAGCCAAAAATGGACAAGCACCATCCTACCTCTAAGCATTTATCACACCCTGCACTACACCATGCTCCCTCCAATCCCCTAGCACTGCACAACTGGTCCCACCTTCTCGCAATGTACAAGAAAGACATACATCTGGACTCTTCTCTGTTCTAGCACTGAGGTGGTTGAATAAACTTCCCTCAGACATCTGAACAGCTGAGTAACTGGCTTTCTTCAAATGATGACTAAAAGACGTACCTCTTCCAGAAGTACATGGTTTAGCACTTTCAGTAAAAAAAAAATTCAGACAAACTTGCTTCTGTTTCAGTCAAACTCTCTCATACAAACAATTATTCTCATGCATATATCCTATCATTCTCTCTTACATCCACTGTCATATTGTTGCTTACACATGATTTATGATTAGTAATCTGTGTAAGACTGTATGATAGTAAATAAAAGACAGTACGATTGCACATGTAAGAAGTTATTGTAGTGTTTTTAAGAGTATAGTGGTGTATGTGTGAAACCAAGTATGAATTATCTCTCAAGGGGCCTCTCATACACACATATACTTGTACCGTCTATCTTTGTGGGGACACTCATTGACATAATACATTCCCCAGCCCCTTACTCTAACCTTAACCATCACAACTAAATGCCTAACCCTAATCTAAACTGAACTCTAAAACAAAGTCTTAACCCTCAAACAGCCCTTTGAAGAAGTGAGGACCAGCCAAAGTGTCCTAACTCTGTTGGTTAAAAATGAGTTCTGGTCCTCAATATGTAGCAACTACAAGTACACACGCACACAAACACGTACACACACTTTCTTACCTTTATCTTTGATGATTTTCTTCATGTTAATGCCAGTCTCTCTGTCTGCAAGTTCGCCATCAGTTGGATTCAGAACTACAGAAATATATGCAAAGCAACCATATGTGGCAAGTTATGTGCATCATCCAAGCTGAAACTATTTTATATATAAGTTTGGGTGGGTACCCAAAAATTCAGTTGCAGCATTTGGATAAATTATGAGCTAGAAAATTTCTGTGTTTTGTTTTGGGTACCGATGTGCAAGTGAGCAGTTTTAATGCAGAAAAGTTGATGTTTGTGGAGAATTCATTACCAAAATTATTTTAATACATCAAATATTTTAAAAATAATTCTGCATTTAATGCATGATATTGATATTCACAAGAACTCTGTATGATACTGAATTGGAGCAATATACAGTACACATATTTTATCATATATGTTTTTTTGTATTTGTGTGTGTGTTTACCCAGGTGCTCGGGGCTCTGTGGGTGTGGATGTGGAGAGCTGGACACACTACTGCTGGCATGGGAAGAGGGCTGAGAGCCTGGATGAGGGGCTTCCTCCAGAGAAGGAGCTGGAGATGGACTGTCCTGCACACACTCCTGACACACATGTTCAAACACACACACAAGGCCCACTAACTTTGAAATCACTCTTAAACTCTGCTCCAGTAAATATAAACAATGGTCCTTGTTGGTCTCAGTGCCCACACAAAGTGAATAAAGGATTTGTGTGTGTGTGTCTGTATGTGCGCATGTGTGTGATCACTACCACTACCTTGATGACGGATGCACCAGTTCTGGACAAGGGGCTGTGCAGTTGTGCAGCAGCAGCCATGTTAGCGATGGTGTTGAGGTGATTCATCTGGTTCATTGCCATGGCAACAGAGGCAGGGGGCAGACTGACAGGCAACAGGGGGTGGGGCATCATCATAAAAGGGAGATCCAGACCTGTGAGAAAAAAAGGGCAAGGGAAACAGATATCTATCTCTCTATCTATCTATCTATCTATCTATTTATTTATCTATTTATCTATCTAGATAGATAGATACATAGATACATACATACATAAATAACTTTTTTGGAACTTCAATCCATGGCGAGTCAGGGTTTGAACAATTGAACACATAAATGAATGGAACTCATGAATGAATGAATGTGTGGATGAGAAACTCACGGTTGGCCAGGAGGTGGCTCTGCTGTAGTGAAGTGAGGTGTGAACCAGAAAGGCTGGTATGGGACAAACCAAGCTGCGCTCCGGATGAGGGGGGCGACTGCAGCTTTTCCTTATCCCAAGATGACTCACTGCCCCCTGGAGAGATCATGGAGATGGAGAAGAATGAGTGAGAGAAAAAAAATAAAGGAAACTGACAAAAAGGACAGAGGAGTCTAGACCTAACGAAACAGGGTTACCAAAATGCTGCATGGATTCCAGAAAAGCCAGCACATGGTTATAGCAGGTTCATGGCAGGCTATTTCACTGGCAATAATTAAGGTCAGAAATCTGGGAAAGGTAGCAGTTCTATGCAGGCCAGAGCCTATCAAAGCTATGGAATGGGAGCATCCAGCCTCCAATCTTAACTGCTAATATCCATAAATAAATCAATGGGATGCACCTGAGGAAACAGTTGTTAGGTGCTATAAAAAGACTTAAGTTGGATTAACTGAGAGCTGAGGGTGAGTAGGATGGGAGAGAGTGAAGCCCAGAAGAGGAAATCATTGTCTAATTCTGCTTAATAAGCAATGGAGGTCCTGTGAGTGATCCAGCAGATGGTGTTTTTGTAACAGATTGCAGTGAGTGATTCTTTAATAATAATGTGAATTAAATTCTTCCTCTACAGAACACAGGGAGCTGTTCATCTGGGAGTGCTTGGAAAGAGTAAGAGAAAACAAGAAGACAAGGTAATGGCTGAGCTCACACCTGAGGCCATGTGTGTATAGGTGTGAGTATGTGTTTTATGATTCATGTGACACAGAAGGTGTGCTTGTATGAAGGAAGATAGAAGTTCTGCATACATTAACATATGATGATTAACAAGGTGTGTTTTCATGCATATACAAGCATAATTTGCTGATATACAGTAACATGCGCATATTGCTAGTTCGATTTGGCATAAGCAAATTTTTTACAGGGAATTTGGGGATTTCATCATCTACAACCTTCCAGAAAAGTTGGGACACCGGTGTATAATGTAAATAAAAACAGAATGAGATGATTTGCAAATCATGTCAACCCATATTTAATTGAAAATAGAACAAAGACAACATTACAAAAACACACAGAAATGTGTGTAGAATGCAGTTTGGCATTGTCTTGTTGAGATAAACAAGGCCTTCCCTGAAAAAGACTGGATGGCATCATATGTTGCTCCAAAACCAGTATAGATCATTCAGCATTTGTGGTGTCTTCCCAGATGTGTAAGCTACCCATTCCATGTGAACTCATGTAACAAGTCGGGTGTTCCCTCTCCTCTTTAGCCTGTATGACGCATTGTTCATGATTTCCAAAAAGAATTTCACATTTTGATTAGATATGTAGTCTTTGTTCTATTTTCAATAAATTATAGGTTTACATGATTTGCAAATCACATTCCGTTTTATATAAGATTTTTTTAGAAGTTTTTTTTCATAAGTTTTTTATAATTATATATAAGATCCTCTATTATGTATGTATAAGATCCAAAAGTAGGTAGAACTTATTCTTTCTCAAGCATTTGCTTGAATACACAGTTCAGTTCTTTTTAGTTCACCTGTGATATTTATTCAGTATACAGAAAAGCTCACATTTATTGGTAAATGTTTTCCACTGTGCATTTTAAAACAACTCAGTTCTTAAGGGTACATTCATCTGTCAAGGTCTGAAAAGCAGAGAGACTTTGTGTCTGTGTGCGCGCACGCTTCCATCCATGTGTATATGCATATTTGTAAGTGCAAAGTGTTTGCACTGCAACTTCCACTTGAACTTTCCATGCTCTTGTAGTATATCAGTCTAGTATACCAGAGAGAGTGAAGAGTTCAACTATTTGCAGCTCTGGTGCTGATGACCCATTTGGGCTTGATCCAAGAGTTCCTCTAGTGGTGGCTACTAGAGTAATTAGCCAGAATGTGGTGTCAGCCAGAGAAGAGAAGAGAGAGAGAGAGAGAGAGAGAGTGAGTGTGTGTGTGTCCAAGAATGTAAATCTGCACCCTACTTGGCTGTCAGTCATGCTTTATGATTGTGTCCATCACCAAACTCCTCCTTAGCCACACTGACAGAGCTGGTTAATAACATTCTTTAAAAAAGCCCCTCACGCACATGCACACAGCCCAATTCTTTCCTATAAATATTCAGTGTCTATCCGAAAATCAAAGTCAAATTTGTACACATATGTAACTATCCCACCAAACACCTTCGCCAAATCATTCCTCAGGCTGATTCATTCTTGCTTCTATCTTTTTGTAGTATGAATAGAAGACAGAAACAGTTTGCTGATCAAGGGCAAACAGAGTATCATACGCAGGCTCACATATTTTTCTCTAGTGCAACAGCTCTGAACTGTCCAGCTTCTTGGAGCAGCTACTGTACTTTTCTTGTTACATGCAACTTCATGAAGCCATTGAGAAATGACATAAAGCCATCCAGAATCTTTGTGGATTTGATTACTAAACGACTTAATATGTCCATATGATGTAATGTGTAAACCATGACATTTGAGAGCATATGTGTTTCGGAAGGGGTGAAAAATATGAAACTAGCTAATCTCCCTCGTATTGGCCTGTCGGCCGTGCTATCTGCCACTCACACTGGCCCTACCTACAGCCTACACACTTTCTCCAGTTGGCTGGAGATTGCTAAGCATATGTGAGAAAAGCATAGAAGAATATAACAATGCTAGCCATTATCTCTGTAGTCACTATTAAAGTGAATTAATGTTGTATTCGAGGCAAAGTTGCAACATCAATTTCCCTGCCTATGCTTGGGTAGTCTTCTTAATTACTAGTTTTTTTTTCCTGTTTACATAGTGATGTCAAATCAGCATAGCCACCCACACAGGGCCAAATTTTCCTGTGCACATAAAAAAAAGCACACAGCTCTAAGGTTTCAGTCTACGCATATTTTCCCCTCAACTTAAATCTATGACTTACGTTCGCTGAAATGGAAAAACACCATATTGCCTCAGTCATTGGTAGGCCTTGAAGTTACAAATGAAGTTAAAAAATTCCTAAATTTGCATCCCATTTGTTTTAAACTACAATAACTTTTCTTATAACCATATATTACATTGTTAAACAGGAAGAAACATTTTTACATCATGCGATTGTGCACAGGCCTGGTAAATAATTAGATCCATTAGAATAAAACAGAAATATCAATTAATATGACTATAAATAATACTAGTCTTTTGGTAGGCCTTGACAATCCTAACCAAAATGTCTGCTCTGAATTTGCTTGCTCCTGAGAGTGAAAAGGGAGACAAGCTTAAACAGTCCAAAGAAGATGGACACGAGTATTCCGACCTCGTATGGATATAACTGGGGCTTACTGCTGCGCAGTGCATCCAAATGCATGAATGAAGAACTTTCCAGCCTCACCTGCAGTTTTTACTTACGGAGACCCACTCGTGTCATGAAAAAAATAAATTAATTAATTAAAAAAAAAAAAAAAAAAAAAAATATATATATATATACAGTACTGTGCAAAAGTTTTAGGCATGTATGAAAAAATGCTGTAAACAAAGAATGCTTTCAGAAATATAAATAAGGATTCTTTATTTTTAACAATTTACAAAATGCAAAGTGAGCGAACAAAAGAAAAATCTAAACCAAATCAATATTTGGTGTTACTACCTTTTGCC
>JAQQZX010000011.1:13539767-13569931 GCA_030068355.1 Notoglanidium maculatum
CGAAACTGGCCAAGGATAGGTGTGCCAAGCTTGTGGCATCATATTCAAAAAGACTTGAGGCTGTAATTGCTGCCAAACATGCATCGACAAAGTATTGAGCAAAGGCTGTGAATACTTACGTACATGTGCTTTCTCAGTTTTTTTATTTTTAATAAATTTGCAAAAATATCAAGTAAACTTTTTTCACGTTGTCATTATGGGGTGTTGTGTGTAGAATTCTGAGGAAAAAAATGAATTTAATTCATTTTGGAATAAGGCTGTAACATAACAAAATCTGGAAAAAGTGATGCGCTGTGAATACTTTCCGGATGCACTGTATATACAAAACGACACACAAGTCCATAAGCACTACATACCACACATCCAATAGCAATAGCTCAGCAGGATAACGCGGGTTCATTAGAAACCAGAGCTCACGGGTTGGTATCGCATCCTAGTCAGTCCATAAATACAATCATCGTATATAATCCTGTTTTGGTCGCTCATGCATATTGGTTCCACAAGTATAGATCTAGGCCTCAGTTTTACCCCTACATTTGGGCCCCAACCGTAACAGAATGTCCGGGCCACCACAGGAACCAGCGGGCATTGAGCGAGAGTATTCAGGGGCTGTTACAGCCCTCCCCCTCCCCTGATGAACCTCCCCTATCAGTCGCTGCCATTGCTGGTGGAACAGCACAGGCAGCGCCCACAGAGACTTGGTTGCCTAATACCCAACCTTATGGGGGGCGGCTGCAACCCATTTATCATGCAGCGCTCACTAATTTTTGAAATGCAGTCATCTCAATTTCTCACAGAGTGGGCAAAGATTGCGTTCATGATAGTCCTGCTGACTGGGAGGGCACTGACCTGGGCTACAGCCGTATGGCAAAATAAACTAACATCCCGCTCCACACGTCAAGAATTCGTCACTGACCTGAAGGAGACTTTTTACCACCCAGAACTTGGGGAGGGATCGTCCTCCCTTCTGCATATCCGCCAGGGCGGTTGCTCGGTGGCCGATTATGCCATCACCTCGGGCTGGAATGATGTGGCCCTTCAGGCAGCATTTGTGCAGGGTCTTGCGGAGCATGTTAAAGACGAGCTCGCAGCCCGGGTCCCCCAGAAATCTTAAATGAGCACTGGCGATCCGGTTGGACAATCGCCTGAGACAGAGACGGCGAGAGCGGCAGTTGCATCGACACACCACCTATGGCATGACAGGCCAACTAACCCAGGGGCTTCCTCTGATAACTCAAGACCTGAGCCGGTCCCTGAGCCCCAAGATGAATGTTAAGGATCGTCCCTCCCTATCTATCTATCTATCTATATCTATATACTATATATATACAAAACGACACACAAGTCCACAAGCACTACATACCACACATCCAATAGCAATAGCTCAGCGGGATAACACGGGTTCATATGCCGGCCTGGTCAGACCATAAATACAATCATCGTATACAGTCCTGTTTTGGTCGCTCACACATATTGGTTCCACAAGCATAGATCTAGGCCTCAGTTTTACCCCTACATTTGGGCCCCAACCATAACAAAAAGATATACAATATTTACAAAAATGTGAGGGGTGTACTCACTTTTGTGAGATACTGTGTATTTATTTATGTATTTAGTATAATATAATATATATATTATATTATACCAAGACATTAGCAGCAGATACTTTAAGCGCTGTAAGTTGCGAGGTGGATCAGACTTGTTTGTCCAGCACTTCCCACAGATGCTCAACTCTATTGAGATCTCAGGAATTTGAAGGGCAAGTCAACACCTTGAACTCTTTGTCATGTTCCTCAACCCATTACTGAAGAATTTTTTACAGTGTGGCAGGGCACATTATCCTGCTGAATGAGGTCACTGCCATTAGGGAATGCTGCTGCCATGAAGGGGTGTACTTGGTCTGCAACTATGTTTAGGCAGGAGTAACATGTCAAAATAACATCCACATGAATACCAGGCCCCTTGTCCCAGCAGAGCAGTGCTCAGAGAATCACACGCCAGCTTGCCTTCTTCCCATAATGTATCCTCGTGCCATCTCTTCCCCAGGTAAGCGAAACACATGAACCCAGCTGTCCAAATGATGTAAAAGAAAACATAATTCATTAGACCAGGTCCCCATCACTTAGAATGCCAGGACCCAATGACACAATGACACAATGAAACACAAGCACCTGGCTGTCCACATGATGTAATAGAAAACATGACTCATTAGACCAGGTCCCCTTCACTTTGAATGCCAGGACCCAATGATACAAAGACAGGTGTCATTGTAATGAGATAATCAATGTTATTCGTGTCACCTCTCAGTGGTTTTAATGTAGAGTATTAGTTGCTATGCAAAGTTTGTCAGCTCTCCAGCCCATCAGTGGAAAGATATTATTTTGATAGTGTTCTGGTAGTCTATGTTCCATGCTCCCATAGAACTAGTGTTTAATGACTTAAATTTAATTTAAGAGGAAAGACTACAGTGATTCAAGATATTTGAAGTACCTTTAAAGTATTTGTATATTATTGTCTTGAAAAACAGAATAAAAATGGAGATATTCTGCTTCTACAACTATCCCCTAATTTCTATATTGTCCTTAGGGTAAGTGCATGAGGGAGCATTTACTAATGTAAAAGAAATAAATAATCTCTGAAAGTGTGAGTGGAGTGAGCAGAGTGAAAATGTTTGGTCTGTAGGTTTTCTGATCTGTATATGTCATCAACACTGGCCCTAAAGGAGCTCTGTTTGGTGGGTGGCAGAGACTCAATAATGAAGACTGTAGTGTGTGTGTATGCATGTGTGTGATAGTAAAAATAAACTATATAAGTATAAAATGTACTGTATACACCAGGTCTCACCAACACTGTGACCACAGGCACTAGGTAGTCCTTGGGACAAGCATGAGTTGCCTGCAGTGCACATTCTAAAAATTGCCTAGGAGTTCATGAACATACTAAATTGTAGTCCTTTTTAATACTTGTTTAAATGCAAAATAGAACCACTTTTTATAAAGATTTTATATACATTAGAAACATAAAATTAATATTTGTAATAATATAAAATTGTTGCTGGATCAAAGTTTAGCCTCCATCATGCCGACTTCTCGATGATGCTTGTTAGAATGGTGTTCAGTGATTTTTCCATAAGTGAGGAATTGCTGACATTACTGACGCTGAAGACAACATCAAAGGCTGTTGACATCTCTGATGCAATGTAGGGGTATTTCACAGAAAAAATGTCTCCTTGAAAAAGATGGTGTTGGTGACAACAGACAGAGCCCCCGCAATGACCGGAGTTTGTTGATTTGCGCTACATTTCCATGTATGCTACTTAGCAGGTGGGATATCTTGTTTAAGGCTAAAATTTTATTCTTAGCTTTAAGGCTTAGGGTTAAGGTTAGGCTTAGGTTTAGGACTAGGGCCAAGATTGAGTCTATTCTCTGATACCAATTACTGCTACAGTAGCATTTTTCAACAAGGTAGCATACACTCCTTGGCAAAAACATATGAGGCAAACCCAATATTGCAAAACATTACGCTTTTAATGGTCTCAACAAAAATCACTGGGCAGAAAATTAACAAGAACTAAAAAAGCACTCCTGAGACCTCTTTTGCTCATCAATGCTTATTGCTGAAACTGTTGGGGAGAAAAGCTGGAAACAGGGAAGTTCACTGACATAGTCTTCTGGTACGCAAAGAGAAAATCATGACAGATTTAAATGTTTAAATGATATAAAATTTAAATTAAGTTGTCTGGGTGTTCAAAATTTTCCAAAATATCTTCTGTTTGAAGACTTCAACATTGAGTGGAACAACATGGACTCTTGATTCTGTAATAAGCCGTCTAAGTTTATCCAGATGACTTCAGCATTTAAAGGAAATCAAGGGAAAAGCTGTCCCACATGAATTTACTTTATCTATCTGTTTAATTCTCGCAAATGTTCCTGAGCAATGACTTGCTGTTGAGACCATTAAAAGCTTAATGTTTTGCAATATTGGGTTTGCCTAATTTTTTTTGCCCAGGAATATACATCATCAGAAAATCAGCCATAACTCAGGTTTACTTGCATGCTACAAGCATGATCTTGATTTTTCAACTTTTCTGTATTACAATTATATCATTCATCAGCAGGCAATATGGGCCAAAGTGATGAGCTTTGATCACGTCATTACTCCGGTTGTGAAGATCATAAACAGCATCCGCCCCAAAGCAACACAACACAGGGCATTCAAGGTTCTTTTAAAGAAGCTGTCAGCTGAAAATGGCACTCTCTTGCTGCACACTGAAATTCACACAGTGGCAATCAGCATTGTAATCAGCAATGACTTCTATGCATCCCTTTAACCCCAGGAACTCGTTAATGTTTCATAGAAAGAGCCACTAGAGTCCTCTCTAGCTGGAATCTCATAACTTAGCAAAAATAAATGGGTCAAGTGTTCAAAGAGTAACAAGGCACTGCTCATTGGGCAGAAAGTGAGTGAGGAGCACTTTTCCTCTTTCTGTCTTCTGCATGCTTCATCTCCTTTGCACTCTCATCTCTCTTCTCATGTCATCTCTCTCACGCCTCTACTCTTTCTCTGCTTCCTCACACTTTCTACCATTCTCTCTCTCTCTTTCTCACTGTTTAAACAAAACACACCATAATTCTCACTTTCAATCCCCTTCCTTCCTTAATGCTTCTCATGGTCCCTCGCATCATATTTTTTAATTACTTAAACTGTGTTTCATAGCTGTAGACAAAATTTCCACTCCAGGGTGACACACAACAAACAGAGAACAACAGCCGCAAACCATGATAATGAGTGCTTAATCGTAAGGATTAATTATGATGCACAAACTTTTACAAAGCTCCCATTAACTTATGATACAGTAACAGGCATCTGGTCAGATATGTAGTACTGTGCAACAATCACAGGCACATATAAAATATTTTGCAAGGCAAAGATATTTTTTCAAATTATTTCAGAAAAATGAAATGAAAAACTTAAATATATTAAGAATTCTCTAAAAAAAAAAAAAAAGCTATAAAAAATATATAATAATTATTTGGTGTGACCCTTGTTAGTCTTTAAAACTGCATCTATTCTCTTTGTTACAATTGGTTGCTCAAATCAAGCACCATTCTTTTGCACACTTTCCTAAGTTTCTGCAGGTCCCAATTACCCTCAACAAGGCAGCATTGTAAAAAAAAAAAAAAATTATTTCTTAATATTAGATTATTTTCAAAAATGTTTGCTTGAAAATTTTCTAGGCTTTATTTTTTGGAAAATAAATGTTCTTGTCCACTGACACATGAAAGCAGATGACATTCAATTAAGATTAAATTAAGATTAAATTAAATTAAATAATATTAAATTAAGGTGCATAAGACACAGTAACTGCATCTTAGCCTAAGTGTATTACTATGGCTTTGTCAATTGTACATGCATATGTTTACACCCTCTTTCAATTCTATGTTATTCAATTTCAATTTTCTTCACCAACATCTATAAACAAACAGATAACCAAGGGTGTCAACAAGAAACAACAACATATTTCAATGTGTTAATTTTATCATAAAAAGTAAACCCTCATTCCAAAACCAGTTGGAAATAAATAAGTGCACTCTTCCTAATTCCACAATCATTAAGAGTATAATTAGCAGCCAGGTGTTAAAAATCAAGAAGTATGACTACCTCTACAAAAGCAGTGGCTCCCTCAGGTGTGTCTACATCATGCCAAAAAGAAAAGACATTAGCCATGACCTCAGAGAAGCAACTGTTTCAACTCATCAATCTGGGATGGGTTATAAGGTCATCACCAAACTATTTGAAATTCACTATTCTAGAGTGAGAAGGATTGTTTACATCAGAGGTGGGGAACCCGAGCCATGGATTGCCGGTGTAGGTGCAGGTTTTTGGGATGACCTCTCAATCAGCCAATGATAAAACTGTTAGAGCCATGGGAGGAGTCTTTTTTAACTGCTGATAGAAAGGTCATCCCAAAAACCTGCACCCACACCGGCCCTCCATGGCTCGGGTTCCCCACCCCTGGTTTACAGGAATGGGCATTCCAGCAAGTTCAGTTCAAGCTCAGACTTTTTTCTGACTTTTCCTCAGAGAAAAACCCAAGTGCTACATCATGTGACCACAGGCCTCTGGAGGCACATTAAATATTTGTTTATGGCATCACAATCAGAAAAAGACTGAATAAATGTAGATTTCATGGCAAAGAAAAAAGACCCTTCCCTCCAAAAAACACTATGGCATCAAGACTTACATTTGAACAAACCACAAAGGTCTGGACCGATATCGCATCAAACAACAAGCTATGGAGGAATATTTACAAGAAGCACTGCAACAAGGGTACATCATCCCGTCCACATCACCCGCTTTAGCAGGCTTCTTCTTAGTGGAGAAGAAGGGAAGAGGCCTAGGACTATGTACTGATTATTGGGGACTGAACAAAAGCACAGTAAAATATCCATATCCACTGCCCCTAATGCCAGCAGTCCTGGAACAACTGCAGGCAGCGCACATCTTCATGAAACTAGATCTCAGAGCCGGAGAAAAATGGAAAACTTCATTTAGCATGACCACTGGCCATTACCAATATCAAGTTATGCCATATGGACTGTCTTGCGCACCATCAGTGTTCCAGTGTCTCGTTATTGATGTCCTATATGACATGCTCAGAAGATTTGTAATCATATACAAATATATGTTATTGCTGACATCTTAATCTACTCCCTGTGTGTCAACAACCACATCAGCCACATAAAGCAAGTGCTCTCCAAGCTGAGGGAGAGCCAACTGTCTGTCAAAGGGGAGAAATGTGAATTTCACGTAACCACAGTCACCTTCTTAGGCTATGTGATCAACCATGAGGACGAGATCAACCAATGGACAAGAGCAAGGTATCTGTGGTCGTGAACAGGCCACAGCCCAAAACCGTAAAGGAGTTACAGTGCTTCATTGGATTCGCAAATTTCTATCACAGGTTTAACAGAAACTTCAGCATCATTATATCTCCCCTAACCAAACTCCTTAAGAAAGGGACAAAGAAACTCCAGTGGAATCCAGTGAAGCAGCCTTCACATCCGCTCCCATCCTAAGACACCCAGACCCAGAAAAGCAGTTTGTCATTGAAGTGGATGCCTCAGACACCGGAGCAGGGGCAATCTTATTACAACGTTTAGGTACGAAAACTCATGTCCGCAGAACAAAACTATAATGTTGGGGATCGAGAACCGTTAGCAGTGAAACTAGAACTGGAGGTGTGGAGACACTGGCTCAAGGGAACACTTTATCCATTCATCGTCCCGACCAATCATAAGAACCTGGAATATCTGCACACTACCTAACGACTCAATCCACATCAAGCACGATGGGCACTCTTCTTTGCCAGATTCTCTTTCACATTGTCATACCACCCTGGATCCAGGAATACCAAAGCCAACTCACTATCCTGTATGTATTCAGAAACCTGAATTCAGAGTGCACCTGACACAATTCTGCCACCTTCCTGCTGGGTTAACACCATAGATTGGGACATCAAATGTGAAATTGCCAACACTCATCCTTAACAAGTTCATGCAGCATGTCCACCAGAGCGCACCTACGCCCCCTCATCTTCAGGACCGTTTGATCATACGGGTGCACACCACACCAGCGGCTGCTCACCCTGGCAAATGCAGAACCCTCAAACTGATCAACGCAAAGTATTGGTGGCCCAACATGCAGCAGGATGTAAATCAATATGTGTTGTCGTGCTCCACATGTGCGAAAGCCAAGGTCCCTTGAACATTCCCGTCAGGTAAGCTCCTGCCGCCTCCGACACCTCAACATCCCTGGTCTCATTTCACAGTGGACTTCATGACGGATCTCCCTGTGTCAGTTGGTAACACAGTAATTCTTGTCATCATAGATTGATTCTCTAAAGCACTAAGGCTTATTCCTTTTCTGGCATTACCCACAGCGTTTGAGCTCGCCGAATTGCTGTTTAACCATGTGTTTCACTACTTTGGCATACCTGAAGTATAGCCAGCGATAGAGAACCACAATTCACCCACAGTCGAATGGGCAGGTGGAGAGAGATAATCAGGAGATTTGGAGATTCTTACTGACCTACTCTTCAAGGAGAATGGTCATGGTACCTTCTGTGGGCGGAATATGCCCAAAACTCCCTGTGCCATTCCTCGACCCAGTTAACACCGCTACAATGTATTCTTGTGTACCAACCTCCACTCTTCCCACGGAAGGCAAACCCCACTGGAGCACCTGGAGTTGATGAATGGTTTAAGCACAGCAAACAGGTGTAGGAGCGCATGCATCGCCATCTCAGGCACGTGGCCAACACCCAGAAGCGGTTTGCTGATATGCGCGGACTACAATTTGCGCTCTGACTACAATTCCCATAACACACTGATAACATGGCTGACAGTAATGGAGTCAGACTCAGAAATGGACTAGACTTCCCAAAAACCCATGACAACAGACAGTATAGCTGCTCCACGAACTGCTCCCGAGGTCACAAGGATTTCTTGTGTTTTGGATTTTTGACTCTTTCTTTATCCAGTCTACTCTGTTTGCTGATTGCATGAACTTTTGCCTGTTTTTGATGATGACTCTGCTTGCTGATTTGGATACCTTTGCTACATTGCTTTTAATAAAGTGAGTTACTGCACATGCATCCTACCTGGCCAGGTTTACCTGACAGAGAAAAATGTGAGGCCATCTGTCCAGCAGCTTAAGCTGGGCCAAAATTGTGTCATGTAACAGCACAATCATCCCAAGCACACCAGCAAATTGTAATCTGAATGGCCAATTAAGAAAAAAATCAAGTTGTTGGAATGGCCAATTCAAAGTCCAGACCTCTACCCCGTTGAGATGCTGTGGTGAGATCTTAAGTGAGCTGTGCATAAATAAATGCCCTCAAACATCAATAAATTGAAGCAATGTTGTAAAGAAAAGTGGGCTAAAAATTCCCCAAAGTTATATGAGAGACTGATAAAATAGAAATGTCTAGAAAAAGAAAAAAGAAAATGTCTGGTTCAAGCCATTAATGCTAAAGGTGATGTTACTTAAGTATAGGGTGTATTTATTTTTTTCCCACGAAGTTTCTGAATGCTGGTTTACATTTTGCTAAATGACTACATATTGACCAACATATTAACTACATATTGATCTTTTGTTTTTTTCTGTTGTCCCCTGAGGTTATTTTGTTTATAAAAGTTGATAAGGACCAAAAATTGTGTTTGTACATATGCAGGGTGACTCAAAAATCTGGATCTATAGGCATTTTCCTTATATAAAATTGAATATTCTTCTTTTTATTTAAGTTCCAAGATGGCTTTGAAACTAATAATAGAAGATTTATATATACTGTATATAATTTATTTTTTACACAAATTACCAAATTTGCCAACCACTTCCTCCCATAATTCCAGTGCGGATGTTCACCTGGATTACTGAAATTAACACCAATAACACAAATCAGAGACATACCCAGTTGTGCTGAACAGCAAATTTCATTTTAAAAAGCTTCCAGATGGAAGCTTAGATAAAACTAAAGTTGTGTGCACATATTTCAGTGATGAACTGTCTTTCCATCAAAGCACAACAAGACTAAAGTACCATCTTTGGGCAAAGCGCATTTTTGCTGATGTTCGCAAAGATGCTAGGCACTGTGGCAGGATCAAGCCATGTTTGTCAAGCTACACTGGCAGAGTGCAGCAGCAGAGTGCAGCCAAGGCAAGTCATGCATTTCTTCATCCCAACACCACACATGTATTTGCTTATCTTCCCCAAAAAATACAATTAATTATTAGTGTTTAATCATGATTAATCAAGTTTCAAATCAGCCTATTATTATGATTGACCTGATTAATTTTTTAACCAATTAGCAGTCTATGTACACAGTACTGTGAAAGTCTTAGGCATCCTATTTTGTTCGTACAAATTTTGTTATAGATATTTATTTTATGAATTATGCATGTCAGCATGAAATATTGTAGATTTCCCAACTACTTTTTAAACAAAAATACAAAAGACAAAAATAATTTGTTTGAAAAATTACACAAATCAATAAAGAAAACAACATATTACATAGGAGACCATTTATCTCACAAAAAACATAATAAAGGGTTCTGAGTGTTACATGCAAAAAAAGGAAGCAAATGTAACAGTCAAAGTCTCCAGAAGAACTGTGGTGCCATTTAAATTCATAAGTGTGCACACCCTTAAACTAATACTTTGTTGAAGCACCTATTGATTCAATTACAGCAATCACTCTTCTTGGGTACACACCTGCCATCAATTAAAGAGACTCTGATTAACCCCAAATAAAGTTCAGCTGTCCCAGTAGGATTTTCCTGATATTTACTCTGTTGCCTGCTACAGTAAAAGCCATTGTTCTCATTGTTCGCAGCTTACACAGCATCAAAGGGATCTCATTGTTGAAAGGTATCAGTCAGGAGAAGAGTACAAAGAAAATTCCACAGCATTGGACATACCATGGAGCACGGTGAAGACAGTAATCAAAAAGTGGAAAAAATATGGGACAACAGTGATATTGCCAAGAACTGGATGTCCCTCCAAAATTGATGATTGAAGATTAAAGACAAAAACTTTGCCCCGACAAAGTTTGGGATACCCTACCCTATGGGGTAAGGTTGCAAGATGGAATCCATTTTTTTTTTAAAAAGAAAAACATCCAGGCCTGGCTAAAATTAGCAAATAAATACACCAAGTCTCCCAAAAGCATGTGGGAAAATAGGTTATAGTTTGATGAGACCAAGGTTGAACATTTTGGCCACAATTCCAAAAGGTACATTTGGCACAAAAACAAAATTTTGCATCACCAAAAGAACATCATATCCATGGTGAAGCATGGTGGTGGCAGTATCGTGCTTTGGGGTTGCTTTTCTTCAGCTTTAGTCAAGGTAGATGGAATTTTAACAGTTACAAATACCAGTCACTTTTGGCCCAAAATCTTCAGGTGTCTGCTAGAAAGCTGAAGATGAAGAGGAATTTCACCTTTCCACACAACAATGACCCCAAACATACATCCAAATCAACAAAAGAATGGCTTCACCAGAAGAAAATTAAAGTTTTGGAATGGCCAAGTGAGAGACCAGACCTAAATCCAATAGAAAATCTGTGGGGTGACCTGAAGAGGGCTGTGCACAAAAGATCAATCTGATATATTTGGAGCGCTTTTGCATGGAAGAGTAGGCAAATATTGCCATGTCAAGATGTGCCATGCTGATAGACTCCTACCCAAGAAGAGTGCATGCTGTAATTAAATCAAAAGGTGCTTCAACAAAGTATTAGTTTAAAGGTGTGTACACTTATGCAACCAGCTTTATGTTTTTTCCTTTTTATATTTTTTCACCTAACAGGTTTGTTTGTTTTTCAATTGAATTGTATAGGTCATAGGTCACATAAAAGGTGGGAAATGTTTTGAAATTATTTGTTGTGGTCTCATTTTTTTACATCACAAAAACCTAGCATTTTAATAGGGGTGTGTATACTTTTTATATCCACTGTATATAATATATATATTATTTCTTTTCATCACTGCTGTGTAAAAAAAGAACTAAATGGGGAGATAACAATCAGTAACTAAATATATAATTATATATACCTATTTATTTCTGGAAAAATGCATAGAAAATTCAGTGGAAGTCAAAGTTAACAAAATGTGTGAGGTGTAGCATGTTCTCTAGAGGATGCATGATTTAGGCAAACTTGTTTTGGAGCACCAGAGTAAACCATTCAGAAGCTATTGAATTTTTTCCATTTAAAAAATGCATGAAAATTCCGAGGAAATCAAAGTTGGCCAAATGAGAGGTGTATGTTCTCTAGAGGATGATTGATGTAGGACTACTTGTTTTGGTGCACCAGAGTAAACTGTTCAGAAGCTAATTATAATTAATTAATTAGATCATTATAAACTTTTACTTTCTTCGACACCTTATAGATGGTCCATAAAGGCTTATATCTGCAGACACCTTATAGATGGTCCATAAAGTCTTATATCTGCAGACAGTGATTTTTGCTGGATATTCAGTGCAAACTTTCATACACGATCAAACCAGTAGTATTTTTGTTTCATTAAACAAGTGTAGCACATTCACAATGAATAGTTTTACAATTATTTTGTGTTTCCATTTGTCAGCTATTGACGAAAAATACCTGAATATGCGAATATGTAACCAACATTACTGCAATCAAAAAATGAGGCATAACTGAAGCAAAACTGAACATCCCAAACATTTACAGAATAGCACACAATAACTCGTGACTATAGTGTGCACAAGCAAGTCTATTTATAGTCTTAAGTTAACGAGCCGCAGTCCACTGTAATACGAAGAAGCTAACGCTACTTAGTTCATATGCATCTGCACCACGAACCCGGAAGCATGCATAGAAGCACTCTGCACAATGGAGAGCTGAAGTGCGCAGTGCGCACTGCGAGGAGCAGATCCATGATTATACTATATGGACAAAAGTTTGTGGACACCTGACCATATCACTCATATGTGCTTCTTAAACATTCCCAGTTCGGATTTATTCCCCCCTTTGCTGTTATAATAACCTCCGCATTCCTTAAATGGCTTTCCACTAGATTTTGGAGCATCGTTGTGGGAGTTTGTGTCCATACAGCCACATGAGCATTAGTGAGGTCAGGCACTGATGTTGGGTGAGGAGTCCTGGGGTGCAGTCAGCATTTCATCCCAAAGATGTTTAGTTGGATTAAGGTCAGGGCTCTGTACAGACTACTCGAGGTCTTCCACTCCAACCTCAGCAAACCATGTCTTCATGGAGCACACTTTGTGCAGAGGGGCATTGTCATGCTGGAACATGTTTGGGCCTCTTAGTCCCAGTGAAGGTAAATTGTAATGCTACAGCATGCTTCCAACTTTGTGACAACATAGGTTAGGACCCCTAAAGCATACAACAACTAAAAGAAGCTGCAATATAAAGCTGGAAAATCATCATAAAAGAAGTCATGTCATTATGTCGCCAGCTCTATGCAGTTAATGCAAGCAAGGGATATACAACCAAATAATAAGTGTTGCTCACTTTAATTAAGACAATCTGTTCCTATACTTTTGCTCACCTAAAATCTGGGTGGTCTGCCACCAAAGGTGCCATGTTTAACACATCTAGATATACATATCAGGAATTCAGGTCTATTGTCTCATATTTATCTTTTGATCTCATATCCAAATGTCTTCATTGTATAACAAAAACAAAAGAATTGGCCTGGCCATTCAAATACTTTCAGTGGGGACTGTATTTTAAACTGCCCCTAGATGTATGCATCCATGGTGCTTGTGACAGACTTGCATCCCATCCAGGGTGAATTCTCCTGCGTTGTGTCCAGTATTCCTGGCATAGGCTCCAGATTCACCACGAAAATGACCAGAATAAAGTGGTTACTGAATATAAATGAATTAAAGATAAAATGTACAATATAAATACTGTACATAAATAACAAATAGTGCATTTAAGTAGAAATAAACACAGCTTAATACATTATTAAGATTATTATACTATACTATATTACTATACTATATTACATTATAGAGTCTTGAGAAGTGTTGGGAAAAAATCCACAAGTATCCAGAAGCTGTGTAAACGTAAAATAATATTAAAGTTTCATAGGCTAGTGTACCTCAAGTACAGTAAAGTGATTTTTTTCTGTAACATCACATATAAGGAGCTGGTGGTAATAAAGCAGCCTTGTTGATGCAGTTAATTGTAGTGCCCTCTGCAATACTCCAAAGCAAGAACAAAGGAAGGTTATTAAAAACAGACCACACAACTCTCCCTCAACACACCAAGAGCTTACATTACAGCACAACAGCAAAGACAAGAGCCTGATGAACTCCAGCACACACTCTTCTCAGAGTGGGGGGGGGGGAAGAGAAGTATGAGAATGGAGGACTCACACAACTCAGGCACTGAAGCCACTGGCCAAATCATAAAGAAGAAATAATAGTGACAGGTGGGCTGGCCAGGGCTTCACTGGTAGGATTAGCTCCAATAGACATAATAAATGAAACAAGAGGACCCAAATGAAAACAGTCAGGCACTGACTGGTGGCAGGGCTGATGGGAAGTGGCAGCTCCACCGGCCCCAGGCCACTGAATTAGTTTTGCCACTCGATAATTTGACTGATCCACTACAATAGCTAGAGAGTGAGAGAGAGAGAGAGAGAGAGAGAGAGATTTGATTATTGTTGAAGATATCTGACAACAGAAGAATGAACAAAGAAGCAGAGTTGTAAGTATATGTCAGCAAAACAAAACTAAGAAGGATTGGAAGAATGCACTGCAAGTCCCTACTGTACCAGTGATGTGGAACTATTATCCTAAAACTAAAGTCATTGGTATTAAACATTTTGCTTTGTGGCAGAAATACACTCACTAGGCACTTTTATAAGAATGTACCCATGCCTACATTCATATTCATACAATTATCCATCATGTGGTTTGATAACAATCAGGGTGGTTTAACTATTTCAGTAACTGAAATCTCTTGGAATTTTCACACACAATAGTCTCTAGAGTTTACTCAGAACAAAAGAAGATCCAGTGAACAGCAATGATAGGAAATGCCTTCAGAGAGCAGTCAGAGGAGAATGGCCCGACTTGAACTGACAGAATGCTACGGCAACTCAAATAACCACTCTTTACAACTGTTGTGAGCCGAATGAACAACACACTGACCCTTGACGCAGATGGGCTTGAAATGGAGCTACTTTTTCCCCATGAAAAAAAGCCCTCTTTAAGGGAAGAAACAAAGAAAGGGGGAGCATCTCTCTTGCTCTCTTTTCTGTCTCCAAAGGCCAACCTTTGTGTAACCTTTCTGAATGTTGAAAGCATGTTTCACCACTGACTTATTAATTTAGACAAGGTCACCTTTATTCATTTTAATACCAAATCAACAGAGTCAAATCCTGACCTTTGATGTGGAGGGTAGGAGGGTAAAAATGTGCAGATAAAGGCACACATGAGAACAGTGTAAAAATTAGATCTTCATTGATGCACTATTGATAGGCTTGCTTTTTCCCCATGTTCCCCCAAGATAGTTAAGATTTTATTTTTGGATTGTTGTCACACTGTAGCACAAACACACATTTCAATTTAACCTCCATTGTGTGTATGTAATCATATACCCTTTAATTCAGTGTTGGAATACATATTCAATCGTAATAAATCAATTTAATATTTATATCCATATTTATATCATATTTATATAGTTAATTCCATATAAAACTCTAATATCTTTACTAATATAATTCATTAAATTTATGCAACATTCCCTAACAGTTAGGAAATTGTTTCTTTTTCGGAAACTGCGTAGTGATATCATCTACACATTGTGATGTGAAATCACTTTCAGTCGGAGCTTATCCTCCATGTCACATCTCTTCACACATGGCTAATTACATTTAGCAGTAATTTGATATTACATCCAGAAAACACTAGTGGCAAGGATTATTAGCCCAAGCTGCCTATGGTGATTGAAATAATGAGGTTATAGTTCTTATAGTAGATCTGAGCCTAAGGTAGCACACTGAGGTGTGTTTCTTTGAGACAGACTAACATGTTCATAATCTGGCATAACTAATTCCATCACTAGCATACGCAGACTGACTAAAATTATCCAAAGAACATTTAGTGCTCAGTTGAGGTGGAGATTAAGGGGAGTCTAAATGCTCTGCCCCGGCAATAATGCATATGTCCAACAGGCACACAGACACACTCACACTCACACAAAGACACACATCAAGAGAGTGAGTCACTGACTCCAAACTGTCAGTCAAGATCCCTTAACTAATTAAGTGGCTAATTATAGTGCTAGCACTGCCAAGCACAGCTATGATAAGGAGGCCAGCGGCTGACAAACAGACTGATGAATATCATATAGTTGACGGAGAAGGTGGACATCTCAATAATTATTAATTCTTCAAAGATGACATAATAAGTCTGACTTTGAAGAAGAATAGAATTAAGTTGCCACTGTATTCATGGTCTAGTCATAGAATGAAAATATTTAGCTGATAACTTCCTATGAAATAATGTGATTTGTATTTGAAAAAATGTTTTGTTTGGTGATGTTTTCCATTTTCATAAAGAATATAAAAAGTGTGAAATATTTACAATTTCAAATTTTAAATTCTGTATTATAACAAATTATTTAGTATGATGTATTATCATCACCTTTTGGATGAATAATTACCAAAAAAGGCAAAAAAGGTATCATTTATGCTGCACATACATGTAGTATATAGTATATTTTATACTGTGAAATGTAAATATTATACCTATGGACAACCATGACACAATTTCTGGTAATTACCAGTTACATTTCATTATATTTTATCTTTGTAATATAAGGCAGACATCAAAGTTAATAAATTACAAAGTACATTGGCTGACTTCCAGTTTTAGCCAAGTTTAGCTATGTGAGTCTATACCATGCTTATTGCTAAAAGAGGATAACATTTTTGAAAAGACAAAACAGAAAAAAGGGTCAACTTCTTTCCAGTCCACTCGTCCCTGCTTAGTAGATCAATGGAGGAACTGAAGGAGAAGTAATGGGAACTCAAAGGGGTCTTGTCTTGTCTTCTTGACAAGAGCAATGGAAAAAAGCACTTATACATTCTAGCACTCTCTTTATCTCTCTCAACATATCAAAATTAGCATGTGCTCTTGTAATTATTGTTATTTTATTTTTTTTACAGACTCTCCCTGCAATTATGAAACTGTTGAGATGACTCCTGTGAGAGTCTTTGAAGACACAGGCTACACAGTAATCCAAATAAAAAATAATAAAAAATAGCTCCCCCTTCCTCTATGAAACATAGTTTTCATTAAATAGGAATTGCAGGACCTATGTACCTAGGGATTGTACGTGTGTGTGTGTGCATGCAGCGCAAGAGGCCTTGGTAGTACTATGTCCATCAAAAACAAAGATATGTGGAATGTAAGCAATCATTGAGTAAAATATTCATTATTTTGATGCCTAATACAGCAGGATATTTACTATAATGTGTAGAATTATGTCTATAATTCAAAATCAGGCAATTATCAGTATTGGCATTTGATATGTGACAATCATAACCATTAGTCACTGGGTGTAATAGATGTAAAAATACATAGTATAATTTCCATTTGCTCTTTCTGTGATGGTGCTGTTGTTTACAGGAAATGCAAACATAGAGCAGATATAAAATCCATACACCTCAGTTAAATGTCAGGATTTTATGAATTAAAAAATAATAAATTAATATAAATCATTGTCAGAACTTTTACCACCTTTATTGTGAAATTGCGAAGTATACAAATAAAGTGAAAAATGATCAGAAAAATTAACAACTTGCAATAACCTAGTTGCATATGAGTGCACATCCCTAAACTAATACTTTTCTGAAGCACCTTTTTGACATTACACCACCCAGTCTTGCTGAGTAAGAACATATCAGCATGGCACATCTTGACGTAGCAATATGGTCCCACTCCCATTCTCCCCACAAAATTCTAGAGCCATCAAATCATGAGGGTGTTGGAACGAGGCAGACTCAGGCTGAATGCAATTGTGGATCAGTTTAATGTAAAAACACACAAGAAAAGGTACAGAGACGGCAGGCAGTACTAAAGTCCACAAACAGGCAAGGTACAGTCGATTAGCAAACAACTTGTCAGAGGTAGGGCAAAAACAGAGAATCCAGATAATCAAAACAGTCAAAACCAATAAAGCAAACATGAGTAATCATTATTGTCTAGCAGTTTGGACAGGACCAACAGGATGTGGTGGATGTGACTTTCACGTGAGGGTCAATAAATCAAAATGTCATCAATATAGGCCATGACACAAAAAGCCTCTTAGTACATCAATAACGAAGCACTGGAACACTGATGCTGTGCAAGATAGACCATAAGGCATAACTTGATACTAGTAGTAACCTGAGGGTGTACTGAAGGCGGTTTTCCATTCACCTCCTTCTCTGATGTGGATCAAGTTATATGTGCTGTGTAGATCGAGTTTGGTGAAGATTTGAGCAGCGCGAAGTTAGTCCATGTCTGATGGGACTAGTGGCAAAGGTTAAGGATATTTCACAGTGATTTGGTTTAGTCCTCTGTAATCAATACATCAAAACAGAGAATCCAGATAATCAAAACAGTCAAAACCAGTAAAGCAAACATGAGTAATCAAAAAGCTTGTTATGTGAGTATATTTATACACAGTTGTGTTAAAATAATAAATAATAGCAATCCGACATCACTATCATGATCAATCACTGTTTTTGGTAGAAATTACATTTCTACATGGCAAATAATTTACTAGTAATTGTAGTAATAGAAAACCAACAGACCCAACAGTCATGACATGCATGCTGCTGATTCTCTGTAACTGAATCATTAATTGAAAGGGGTGTGTTCAAAATAATAGCAGTGTGGAATTCAATTAGTGAGGTCATTCATTCTGTGAAAAAAACAGGTGCCAATTATGGCCCTTATGGAAGGAAGGCAGCAAATGTTGTACATGCATTTCTTTCTGAAATTCTGAGTAAAATGGGTCGTTCCAGACATTGTTCAGAAGAACAGCATACCTTGATTAAAACATTGATTGGAGAGGGGAAAACATATAAAGAAGTGAAGAAAATGATAGGCTGCTCAGCTAAAATGATCGCAAATGCTTTTAAATGGCAACTAAAACCTGAAAGACGTTGAAGAAAAGGAAAAACTACCATATGAATGGATCAAAGAATAGCCAAAATGGCAAAGACTCAGCCAATGATCAGCTCCAGGAAGATCAAAGAAGGTCTAAAGGGTTTTTTTAGGTTACAATTTGCCAAAGAACACATTGACTGGCCTAAAGAAAAATGGCACATTTTGTGGACTGATGAAAGAAAGATTGTTCTTTTTGGGTCTAGTGGCCACAGACAGTTTGTAAAAATGACCCCCAAACACTGAATTCAAACCACAGTAGACTGTGAAGACAGTGAAGCATGGTGGTGAAGCATCATGATATGGGGATGTTTTTCATATTATGGGCCTACGTCGGGCTTATTTACCGCATACCAGGTATCATGGATCAGGATGAATACCACAAAATACTTGAAGAGCTCATGCTGCTTTATGCCAATGAGGAAATGACCTTGAAGTGGGTGTTTCATTTAGACAATGACCCCAAACACACCAGTAAATGAGCAACATCTTGGTTCTAGACCAAGACCACATTATGGAGTGGCCAGCCCAATCCCCAAACCTTAATCCAATAGAAAACTTGTGGGGTGACATCAAAAATGCTGTTTCTGAGGCAAAACCAAGAAATGCAGAAGAACTGTAGAATGTAGTCCAATCATCCTTGGCTGGAATACCTGTTCACAGGTGCCAGAAGTTGCCCGACTCCATGCAATACAGATGTGCAGCAGTTATCAGTTCTCAAAACAGTGGTTTTACAAGTAAATATTAGTTCAGTGATTCAAATGAAAGCAAAATCTTAAAACATTTTTCAGTTTATACAGTGAATGTTTGAGTTTGTAAAGAAGAATGCGGACACAGCTATTTTTTTTAACAGCCTAATATTCCCTTTTCTTCACTTTCTGTAAAGGAATAACACAAACATTATCAATTTTTCTTCATGTTTTGATTTGGAATAGAATCTGTAGTGTTCCCAATGCATTTGCATGTATGGAAATACAAGCTATTATAAGGATTTTGAGCTTTATTCACTTTTTTAAACACACTGCTATTATTCTGAACACAACTGTATGTGTATAAATCCAGGGTGTGGTGTTAATTGGATACATCTGCATCCAATCAATAGTTCAGGGAGGCAGATCCGGCGTGAGTGTGTGTGTGAGTGTTCATGGGAACTGGAGTCTATGTCCGAGTCTGCAGGTGCGGCCATGTTGTTGAGCTGTGACTGATCATGGGAGTTTGAGTTTCTGGTGAGGTGAGCAGGTGCAGACATGATAGAGGGCATCTCCTGTGCACAGATCGTTTCAGGTCACCCCAAAGATTTTTAGCTGGATTCAGGTCTGGGCTCTGGATAGGCCTTTCAAAAACATTGATCTTCTTTTGGTTAAGCCAATTGTTGTTAATTTGGATGTATTATTTGGGTCATTGTCATTCTGAAAGGTAAAATTCATTTACTTCTTCAGCTTACTGGCAGATGCCTGAAAGTTATGCACTAACATTGACTGGTATTTGTAGCTATTCATGATTCCCTTCACCTTGATAAAAGTCCCACTTTGTCAGAAGAAAAGCAATTATAAAGCATGATGCTGCCACTACCATGCTTCACCTTGGGTATGGTATTATTTTGGTGATGTGCTTTTTTTGTGCCAAACATATCTTTTGGAATTATGGAATTATTATACCATTTGGAGTTGTTCTCATCAGTCCTTAACACATAGTTTAGGGTAATTTAGATTGGCTTAGATGTTTTTTGTCAGAAAGGGCTTCAGTCCAGCCATCCTTCCCCACAGTCAAGACATGTGAAGAATATGAGACATTGATGTCACATGCAGAGAGTAATCAGTACTTGTCAGATGTTCCTGCAGCTCCTTTAATGTTGCTATAGGTCTCTTGGCAGCCTCCCTGGTAAGTTGTTGTCTTGTCCTTTTGCAGGAATTTCCTGTTCTTGGTAATGTCATTGTGCTACATTTTCTTCATTTGTTGATGGCCTTCATGGTGTTCTGTGGTACAACCCGAATTCCAGAAAAGTTGGGATGTTCTTTAAATTTGTAGCATCTCCTCTTCTTTTCAAAACAGTTTGAAAACATCTGGGCTTTTGAGTTTCTCAAGGTTATGAGTTTCTGGAGTTTTGGTGTTGGAATTTGGTCCCTTTCTTGTCTGATATAGGTTTCCAGCTGCTGAAGAGTTCGTGGTCGCCTTTGACGTATTTTTCGTTAAATGATGCGAAACAAGTTCTCTATAGGTGAAAGATCTGGACTGCAGGCAGGCCAATTCAGCACCCGGACTCTTCTCTGACGAAGCCATGCTGTTGTAATGGCTGCAGTATGTGGTTTTGCATTGTCCTGCTGAAATACACAAGGTCTTCCCTGAAATAGATGTCATCTGGAGGGGAGCATATGTCGCTCTAAAACCTTTATATACTGTACCTTTCAGCATTCGTAGTTCCTTCCAAAACCTGCAAGCTGCCCATACCGTATGCACTTATGCATCAGAGATGCTGGCTTCTGAACTGAACGCTCATAACATGCTATAAAGGTCTCCCTCCTCTTCAGCCCGGAGGACATGGTGTCAGTGATTACCAACAAGAATGTCAAATTTGGATTCGTCTGACCATAGAACACTTTCCCACTTTAAAACAGTCCATTTTAAATGAGTCTTGGCCCACAAGACACGACGGCGCTTCTGGACCATGTTCAAATATGGCTTCCTTTAGGCATGATGGAGCTTTAGTTGGCATCTGCAGATGGGACGGCGGATTGTGTTTACCGACGGTGGTTTCTGGAAGTATTCCTGTGCCCATTTAGTAATGTCAATGACACAATCATGCCGATGAGTGATGCAGTGTCATCTGAGGATCTTGTCCCTTACGCACAGAAATCTCTGAATCTTTTGATGATGTTATACACTGTAGATGATGAGATTTGCAAAGCCATTGCAATTTGATGTTGAGGAACATTGTTTTTAAAGTATTCCACAATCTTTTTAAGCACACTTTCACAGATTGAACAGCCTCTGCCCCATCTTTACTTCTGAGAGACTCTGCCTCTCTAAGACATCTCCTTTGTAGCTAATCATGTTACAGACCTGATATAAAATTAACTTAATTAGTTGCTAGATGTTCTCCCACCTGAATCTTTTTAAACTTTCTTGCTTTTTCAGCCATTTGTTGCAACTTTTGTGAGACCTGTAGCAGGCATCAAATTTGAAATGTGCTCATTTAGTGGATAAAGGTGTACAATTTCCCAGTTTGAACATTTATGTTATCTATGTTCTGTTGTGAATAAAATATTGGTTCATGTGATTTGAACGTCTTTTAGTTTTCATTTTATTCAACTTTAAAGAACGTCCCGACTTTTCTGGAATTTGGGTTGTACATCTAATGTTTTGGAAATTCTTTTATACCCCTTTCCTCATCGATATCTTTTGGCAAGTGATAACATACAGGCTTTGTAAGCTCTTCGTGGATCATGGCTTCAGCAGTAAGATGAAACTAAGAAGAAATTCTTACAGAAACAGCTGTCTTTATTCGGGTTAATCAGAATAATTTAATTTATGACAGCTGTATGATCATTGCTTTTAAACATGAGATTTAAATTGAACTTAGGCAACCCGGTTTTTGTATTTTGTATATGTATTTTTTTTGTATTTTGTATTTTTTTATTTTTCCTATTTTTTCCTATCTGATTAGTTTCTGATTTGTTTTTCAGTTATTTTTATACATTCTAATTTCACATCAAGGGTGGAAAATGTTCTGGAATGATTGTTTAATTTTTTTTTATGTAAATTTTTTTTTTAAACCTGCCACTTTGGTTTGCGTAGACATTTTATATTCACTCTACATTTCAATAAATGTAAATACACTATGCTGAGATATCTATATTCCTGGCAGCTTTCTTTCTCTCTCTCTCTCAGAAGGAAAATTTAATCAGAATGCAGAATATACACTGGGTCAGCCCATATGCCACTAAACAGACCTTCATGTTTTATTTATCCCCATGCTCTCTTTACAGACACACATGTGCACACACACATATACAAACACACATTCAATAATGCACATGCTTACTTAGCCCTTTTTGGCAAGTGTGTCTAAGACACTAAAAAACAAACAAAAAGAAGAACAGAGTAGGCATGAGCTTTGTGGAGTGTATATGTGTGCGCGTTTAGATCTGTGAGGAACAAGAAAAAGTAAATATTGTGATAATGTTAATAAGGGCATAAATTTTACAAAAAAGCAGGATATAAATGAAAAATTAAATAACAAAGACATGTCTGTCTTTAAAATATGTCTGGTTACTGAGGGTAAGGTTACGGTTATGTTTAGGTGCAGACATACATTATATGGACAAAAGTATTGGGATGCCTGACCATTGCACAAGCAGGGATTTTAATGACATTGCATTCAAATACATAGACTAATATGGAATTGGTCCACCCTTTGCAGCTATAACAGCTTCCATTCTTCTTGGAAGGCTTTCCACAAGATTTTGGAGTGTTTCTGTGGGAATTTGTGCCCATTAATTCTGTAGAGTATTTATGAGGTTATGCACTAATGTTGAACGAGAAGGCCTGGCTCGCAATCTCCATTCCAGTTCATCCCACAGGTGATCCATGGGGTTGAGGTCAGGGCTCTGTGCGGGCCAGTCACGTTCTTCCACACTGAACTCATCCAACTATATCTTTATGGACCTTGCTTTGTGCACAGAGGCACAGTTATGGTGGAATAGAAAAGGGCATTCCCTAAACTGTTCCCACAAAGCTGGAAGCGTAGTATTTTCCAAAATAGCTTGGTATGCTGAAGCATTAAGATTGCCCTTCACTGGAAGTACGTGGCCTAGCCCAAACCCTGAAAAACAGCCCCACACCATTATCCCTCCACCATCAAACTTCACAATTGGCACAATGTCATCAGGCAGGTAACATTCTCCCGGCATCCGCCAAACCCAGACTTGCCCATCTGACTGCCAAACAGAGAAGCGTGATTCATCACGCCATAGAACGTTTCCACTGCTCCACAGTCCAGTGGCCGTGTGCTTTACACCACTCCCTCCAACGCTTGACATTGGACTTGGATGTGAGGACACAAAACTTTTGTCCATATAGAGTAGCATTAAATAGTCAGTTATTGTGTGTAGACGTTTATTTATATAAGTGTGAGTGAATTAATTCACTTTTTAAACACTGCAGGCCTACAGTTCAGTGTTAACAGTTGTTGTCCCAAGATGAGTGAAATGTGTGAAAGTCAAACAGAAATGCAAAAACACTATCCTGAAGCTAGCATGCAACTAAAGTTTATTGTTCTAGCTGTAGCTCCGAATCTGCCAAAAGTCCACTATATAAACTATACTGTATAAACCCCATGGAAAAAGAGGTTAGAATGATGAAAGACCTCGACTATGACTATGCATGCTATACATAAGATGAGAGTACAGGTAAAACACACAGGCTATCTCTCATTTGCTCTTTACCTCTGGATCTCCCTCTTCCACTGCTTGCTCCCCTGCTCACTGTCAAGAGCAATCTGTGAGACCAAATGCAAGATAAATTCTACAACATGCATTTTGCTCTTCCTCCCATCCAAACACTCCCTCTTGTTCCCTTTTTCTTGCTACTCCTACCTCAATCTCATCTTTTCTCTGACCAAGCTCAACCCCTCTCTCATTTTTACAGGAAAAAAATCTCTCTCCCTCTCCTGAGAATTATTTGTTTGTCTCACCATGTTTCATACTTGGTGGGGGAAATGCTTGTGCATACAAACTGCAGGATGCAGTTTTAATTGAATTATGTATTGTACTGACAAATTAAACAAGTTCTTTATGCAAATTAAACAAGAAAATCTTACACTCAGTGGTCACCACAAGGTTTTATTTAGATATAAATTTGACAAAATAATGGAAAGACCATATGTAAAGCTCCCTAATCACACATGCAACAGCTTGTTCCATCGTAAAGAGTGTTTTCTGTCATCCAAATGAGTGATTACCTCTTGACTGTAATTACTGTACCTAGAGGTTAGCAAATGTTCTGGACCTTTTTATACGCTAAGTAGCATTAAATAGCACCTGCTAAAACAAAACAAAAAAAACAGCTGTATGTAGATGTAAAGAAATACTTTATTTAAAATTCCAGTGATGAGTCATCCATAGAAATTAATACTATGCTTAAAACACATTAATATCCATGCAAAAATACACTGTTTATGTGTATGGGTTGAATATGTACCTTCTAATGTTTAAATGAATAAAATAAGAAAATCCCTTCTTTTGTTAAAGGTAAATGATGAGGAAAGAAAAAAGAAAAGTGAGACCCCCATACTTATTATAATATATCAAATGGATTATCTGTGACTGTCTGATCTGTTTACAAAACAGTTGATTGATTAAATGTAGACTTCAATATAAAACTGTTTGTTACATTACATAATTAATGATATGCGTTGTAATATAAATACAATGACATCTACTACATCTAACAAACTTCTACATGGCTAGTTAAATTTTTTTTCAAGATGACTGCAAACCCCCTGTGTCCCTGAGATGAGGCCATAGAGGATGGAGAAAAGTGTGGCTATACATTTTAAATGGTAGGTATGCCCAGTCCCTGGCCAGCAAAAATAATAACAGGAGTCATCTGAAATCAATCAGCAGGTCTGAGCTAACTGACTGCTCTGGCTACTCGTGCTGCACAAATCAATACCTCTGCTGGCCATTGTTGGGCCAAATTGCTGCTACTGTCAGCAATTTAGCGAGCCAAAGAGAAGAGGTAAAGAGTACTGAAAGGTGTGAGAAGAAGTCACTTGTGTGCTAAGGAAAGTAGGAATTTTTACAGCTAAATAAAATGAGTGAACATAAGTGTACACACAGGGAAACAGAGGCAGGGTTGTGTTGAGAGTATAAACAAAAGAGAATGGTAAACTAGAAAGAAAGTGATGGAGGAGAACGTAAGGAATGGACAGGGGAGAGAGAAGTGTAAATGTGTATATGAGAGGGAAAAAAGAGGTGCCCACAGAAATCCAATAGTTTAACCTCTGTTTGAGATGCAGTAGTGGCCAGTGAAGGACAGGATAAAAAAAAATCAATATGAGCTGATTTTGCGAATGCTGCTGAGAAAAAGGGGAGGAAGGAAAAAACCAGCATAGATAAAAGAAAGAAAACACAAAACCCCTTTGCAAGATTTTCAGATCAAAAATTATAAAAAGGGAAATATCATCAGGCAG
The DNA here is from genome assembly GCA_030068355.1 of Notoglanidium maculatum. Classification (NCBI taxonomy): domain Eukaryota; kingdom Metazoa; phylum Chordata; class Actinopteri; order Siluriformes; family Auchenoglanididae; genus Notoglanidium; species Notoglanidium maculatum. Next base: position 13,565,673 of record JAQQZX010000011.1, read on the forward strand.
GATGCTGTAAATGTATATTGTGAGTTTGGCTATTTTTACATCAACATAAGTCTCATAGATTTCACACCACTGTAGATTAATCGTAGATTTGTCATTGTAGATAGGTCAGTGCATGTTTGTATAGTAGGGAGAATGGGCAAAGCAATGATCAAATGTAGAGTAAAAGAAAGGCAGTATCAGAACAAAATGGGAGCATAACTAAAACACCGACTGAGTTAGTCAGTATAGTGGGAGTTGGGTGAAAGAAAAGAGAGAGTAGGCTAATAAAGCAGAGAAAAACAGAACAAGAACAAGTGCTGGAGCAGAGCAAGGGCAAGAAGAGTACCGAGGAACAGCAAATTAAGGGCAGAACAAGAGAGATGGCAGGACAAGAGCAAAGTTAGAGAAGAGTAAGAGAAATGAGTAAAAACAGAGAGCAGGTTGTACCTGTAGGGGAGAGTAGGCTTGGGGAAAGAAGGCCATGGATGCTGTGGGGGAGAAGCCTGGAACCATCCTGCATGGGCATCCCCAGAGAACGCTTGGGAGGACGGCCAGGACGAGAGCTGAAGAGAGAAGGAAAATTTAGGTAAATTTTCCTTAATATGCTTATGAACCAAATTTTCCCATTGCTGAGGAGGAAGTGCTGCAGGTTATCTTAAGAGCTGATCACACTGCATATTGCTCTAAGTTTGCTGATGGAGAAACAGGCAAGGAGTAGAATATTCTTGAGTGAATCAAATAGACTTAGTGTTATGATGACAGTGAATGGATATCAAATCATTGATCTATAACAATAATATATATTAGGAATGTGCCTTCTGTCTAATTTTAATATTCAATTATCCATAAAAGATAATGAACAGCATAAGTAGGTTATACTGCTAAGAAAGAGGAAAATCAGAAACACACACTAGGTCAAAATAGGTCAAAATTAAATCTTCCTGAAAGTTGCAACATAGCACAGCAATGAATATTTTACTCAATTAATACTTTATTTTATCATCCAATATTACTTATAATAATCTGACAGTCAGTACATATATATTATAAAAGAAAACAAATAAAAATATTCCAAATATTAACAAAACTTATAACTAAATGAGAGATAAGATGACAAATGAAGCTATGAAAAGCAGCTCCTTTTGTCTATGCTGTTAAATAATTGCCTTTAACTATTGATTTCCAAACAGTCTCGCAATGATTACATGTTTTCTGGCAAGAACAAAGATGCAGTCAATTAGGCGGTCAATTATAAAGCCCTTAAAGGGGCCATAGAATGCATTTACTCTGTATTTTAATTTGTTCTTTGATGTGTAAATAGAAGGTATTTGACTTCGGGGACAAAAAAATGCCCAGATGTGCTTTTATACAACCATTTATGACCCTATAATTTGAAACACAATGTTTTCCATTTTTTTGGTAGCTCATTAATAAGTTGATGAGCTCTGCTCTGATTGGCTTGTTTGCAGAAAGGCACTGCGATGGCTCATACAGAAGCAACAACACAGGTTATTTCTTTGAAAGGGACAGGCAGAAAAATAAAATGATCCTCTGGGTACAAAAACAGTCTTCATACTGTCACGTTAGCTATACTAGCTACTGGGATATTGGTAGTTATCCATACTGTCATACAAGCAGACTTGGGAAAGGATGCAGATGGAGTTTCAGGTTTTAATAAATAATCCAGGCAGAGGTACAGAATCATAATGCAGAGATCAAAGTCTATAAACATGCACAGGTCACGCAATCAACCCAAACAAACCAATGTAGGTAAGGCAGAGACCGAATCCAGAAACAGACAGTGGTAAAATGATCAGGTGAACAAACAGTACAGGCAAGGCAGAGAATCGGCAGGCAGATAAACAAAACTGGTCATACATAATAAAGCAATCACGGGTAATAGAAAGGCTTCGGAGTAGTGACACTGAGGAGCTCAACTATTGCTTTGTAAGGTGTTTGCTATTAAAGCAGTCCTATGTGTGAGCGTGTGTGCTAATCGGATACACCTGCCTCCAATTAAAATTCTGGTGAGGCAGAGCGCATGTGTGAAGCAGTCCTGTCGTCAGCATGCAGAGGACCATGGAAAATGTCAGATTCACTTTGCTGAGCATGTTGTGAAGAATGACCAGAGAGGGTATGTGTAGTGTGTGCAGAGTGAGCTGGATGAGAAGATGCAGAAATGGCAGAACCTCCACCTCCCCACCCTTGAGGATCTCACTCCAGGAGCTGAGGACTATCAAGGGCATCCTCTGGACACAGTGGAAGTTGCTGAGGGTATTGTTGATGGAAGTCTTCAGTAAGGAGGGGGTGAAGGATGTCCTGTGATAGGACCCAGCACTGTTCTTCTGGTCTGTAGCCCTCCCAGTCCACCACGTATTGGAGTTTCCTGCCCCTCCTGTGACAGCGTAGGATGGCCTTGGCTGTGTACACAGTTTGTCTGTATATGGTGAGGGGCTCAGGAGGAGAGACTGGTGGTGACTCTGCATCCAAGCGACCAGTGATGACTTGCTTGAGCTGTTAGATGTGAAATGAAGGTGAAACGTTGCAGTGACTGGGCAGCTCCAACCTGTAGGTAACCAGATTGATCTGGCTGAGGATTTTAAACATGGCGATGTTAAACAGGACAACCCCTGATGTTCTGAGAGCCAGACTATCATGCGAGTTGTACTGAGGAGCTTCACTCCGGTATTGGTAAGCATAGTGCTTATTGGAATCAGAACCAATGATATTGGAACCATTCATCGATAGCAGGGGATTCAGTGGGATTTGCATTCCACAGGAAGAGAGGTGGTGAATACCCTAGGACACAGTGGAAAGGTGTGAGTCGGGTGGCCAAGTGCCATGGGGAGTTCTGTGCATACTTAGCCCATGGAACAAAATGTGCCTAATCACCTTAGTTGCTGGAGCAGAAAGTCTGCAGGAACTTCCCATTTCTTGGTTCACTCTTTTTGCTTGTCCATTGGCCTGTGGGTGGTAGCCAGATGTGAGGCTGACTGAGACTACCAGCTTCTCCATAAAGTTGCTCCAGACACATAAAGTAAACTGTGGACCCCAATTGCTGTAATATACTTTGTTACTGTATCCTCCAGGATGCCAAAGTAACAAACATGCTGGAAAATGTCTGTTCTGTGTGTTCAAAGCTGCTTGGAGAGTTCATAGAGATATCAGTTAGAGAAGTGGTCCATGATTATGAATTGTGGTGTAACCCTGAGATTCTGACAGATTGGTCACGAGGGGTGAATACATAAGGGACAACTTTAGTGTTTTTGGGTACTGGATGGTAGGAGAGCACAAAGTTAAAACAAGTGAAGAACAACTCCCATCAGACCTGGAGGCCGTTAAGCCCTTTTGCTGTTTGCAGGTATATTTTTATGGTCAGTTAGAATCACAAATGGATGAGCATCCCTCTCCAGCCAATGTCTCCACTCTTCTAGCACCAGTTTCACTGAAAGCTACTCTCAGTTCCTGATGTCATAGTTAACCTCAGCAGGAGACAATTTTCTTTAAAAGAAAGCCACTGGATGCAACTTATTCCCTTCTTCGAAGCACTGAAAGAGGATGGTCCCCGCTCCGGTCTCCAACATGTCAACTTCGACGGTGAAAGGCATTTCCGGATCTGGGTGTTTCAATATTAGGGCTGTAGTGAAAGCTGTTTTCAGATGACTGAATGCCTCCTCTGCTGCTGAATTCCATGTTAGTCTTTGGGCTTCCTTTTTTTAACAGGGTGGACAGGGGTGTGGCATCGTACTGAAACCTTGGATGAAGAGTCAGTAGAAGTTGGCAACCCAAGGAATTGCTGGAGCTCCTTCACTGTACATAGAATGGGCCATTCGATTACTGCCTTCACCTTTTCACTGTCAATGATGATTCCCTCCTGACTGATAACATAGCCCAGGAAGGAGATGGAGGATGCATGAAACTCACACTTTTCACCCTTAACATAAAGTTGGTGGTCTATGAGGTTAAATATTACCTTCTGGATGTATTGTACATGACTCTCTAGGGAGGGGGAGTAAATCAGTATGTCATCAGTACAGGCTATTATGAATTTTCCTAAAAAGTCTTTCAGTACTTCATTTGTAAAACATTGAAGGAGGGAGCACAAGATAAGCCATATGGTATTACCTGGTAATGGTAGTTCTCAGATGTAGTGCTGAATGTCATCTTCCACTCATCTCATTCCTGAAGGCATATTAGATTATATCCCCGCGCATGAGTGGGTTTCCTCCGGGTGCTCCGGTTTCCTCCCACAGTCCAAAGACATGCAGATTAGGTCAACT
>JAQQZX010000011.1:13570031-13586162 GCA_030068355.1 Notoglanidium maculatum
TACCTATTTGCCATGAAAATGAATTTAATACAAAAAAAAAAAAAAACATTTCCACTGCATTTCAGCCCTGCCAAAAGGACCTGCTGACATCATTTAAGTGATTCTCTTGGTAACACAGGTGAGAGTGTTGATGAGGACAAGGCTGGAGATCACTCGGTCATGCTGATTGATTTAGAATAGCAGAGTGAATGCTTGAAAAGGAGGGTGGTGCTTGAAATCATTGTTCTTCATCTGTTAACCATGGTTACCTTCAAGGAAGCATGTGCAGTCATCATTGCTTTGCACAAAAAGGGCTTCACAGGCAAGGATATTGCTACTAGTAAGATTGAGCCTTTATCGGATCATCAAGTACTTCAAGGAGAGAGGTTCAATTGTTGTGAAGAAGGCTTAAGGGCACCCAAGAAAGTCCAGCAAGTGCCAGGACCATCTCCTAAAGTTGATTCAGCTGTGGGATCAGGGCACCACCAGTGCAGAGCTTGCTCGGGAATGGCAGCAGGCAGGTGTGAGTGCATCTGCATGCAGTAAGGCGAAGACTTTTGGAGGATGGTCTGGTGTCAAGAGGGGCAGTAAAGAAGCCACTTCTCTCCAAGAAAAACATAAGGGACAGACTGATATTCTGCATAAGGTACAGGGATTGGACTGCTGAGGACTGGGGGCCTTTTCTCTGGTTTTTCTCTTTCATTTCCTCTGATGAATCCCCTTTCCGATTGCTTGGGGCATCTGGAAAAAAGATCTGTCTGGAGAAGAAAGGGTGAGTGCTACCATCAGTCCTGTGCCAACAGTAAAGCATCCTGAGACCATTCATGTGTGGGGTTGCTTCTCAACCAAGGGAGTGGGCTCACTCACAGTTTTGATTAAGAACACCACCATGAATAAAGAATGGTACCAAAACATCCTCTGAGAGCAACTTCTCCCAACCACCCAAGAACAGTTTGATGACAACCAATGCCTTTTCCAGCATGATGCTGGAAAAGCATTGGAATTTTGGGTCCATGGCCAGGACCTTAATCCCATTAAGAACTTGTGATCAATCCTCAGGAGGTGGGTTAACAAACAAAAACCCACAAATTCTGATAATCTCCAAGCATTGATTATGCAAGAATGGGCTGCCATCAGTCAGGATTTGGCCCAGAAGTTGATTGACAGCATGCCAGTGCGAATTGCAGAGGTCTTGAAAAATAAGGACCAACACTGCAAATATTGACTCTTAAACTTAATTCAACTGAGCAATTAAACAAACTTAATGTAATTGTCAATAAAAGCCTTTGACACTTATGAAATGCTTGTAATTATACTTCAGTATAACATAGAAACATCTGAAAAACACTGAAGCAGCAAACTTTGCGAAAACCAATACTTGTGTCATTCTCAAAACTTTTGGCTATGGCTGTACATGAGAAACTGGATATGACCTTGAAGCACTGTGAACTGCATCCCTGCAAAGTCAAAATTCCAAAATGTCTTTTAACTAACCAAGGCCTCTTAACTTCCTGTTAGTGATCATGATTGACTACAGCTGGTAGCTTCTCTGTGCCAACATACAAATTGTTTTTTTAACAGCGCTCATAGGATTGACCAAAACACATTACAATGGAGAGTATCTAAGGAGCTTGTTGCAGATCTGAGAAAGAGGATCATAGGTTTACACAAGTCAGGAATATTTCTTGGAACCACTTCTAAATAACTTCAGATTGCACAATCATCAGTTCAAACAATCTTACACAAGTACCAGTTCTTTGGAGGTGTAGACTAGACCAGACAATCTTTTTCCATTAGTAGCACTGGTGCTCCTTACTGAAGATTTTAGGAGCACCAGCTCAACAAGGCTTGACAACTCTGAGAAAACAACCTGCTGGAGACATCAATTGTATAAATGATATTTATAGTTGATGGGTGTTAATGTGTAATGCTGATATCACATTGGTTTTTTGCAATTAATAATAATAATAATAAATGAGACCTTAATTTAAATGAACATTTATTCAACACTGTTGTCTGCATTGTCTGCAGTAGTCTCATTTTAGATAAAAAATGATCTAATTAGTAAATGCTCACAGCTAATTAAAATTTACTTTGTAAAAAAGAAATATGATTGAATTTTAGCTATTATAGGGTTTATGGAAATTATTTGGAGCCAATGAAATCAGCATGGAACTTGTCAAAAAGTGTTATTTAGTGAGTGTAGTGATTGTTCATGTTAGGTAACTAGCTAAGCAGCTCGCTAGCTAACAATCTTCATGTTATATGACTAGAAGGGTAATGGTAATGAGCTCAAAGTCTTGTCTTTTACAGTCACACTGTCTTCACTCTTGTTCATAGATCAATCAATATATTTCTTTTTTTCACATTAGTGGTCCTGCCCAGTCACTTGCCATTAGTTGCTATCATTGTGAATAAACATCATCCAGCTTCTAGCAACCTGCTTGTCTCTCTCATGTCACTCCCATGTAAATGTAGGGGAACATGATACTTTTTTCTGTAGTTCCTGCTTTTGACAGTTGTTTGTCATTTCTGGTTATTCACCGACCAGATGATAATTTCACCCCATACAACATGAATGAGAGTGAAGATGTTTAGCTTTCCACTCTCTCGTGTGCACACACACGTGCGCGCACACACCAATTATCACTCCCTTCTGGTGTTTCATGTGCTATACGTTAAAAAATTTAGTCATACTGTCTCCAAAAATATAAATGGTCACAGTCTGGAGCCCTGGTGTAGCCTCTTTGCCAAGCCACTTTGTGGGAAGAAGACCAAAACTATCACTCTCAGCTGAGAGGAAACTGTTTCAACGGTCAGCAACAACCCAGGAACCATCAAGGCTCAAGGCTGCCTTTAGTTGGAGGTTCCTGAACACCAGTGTCACTGTCCACAGTCAAGCAAGTTATATTATATATTATATTATAATATTAACATGGACTGAGAAACTGCTGTACCAGAATGGAGCAGGGGCTTCCAAGTCAACATCTTCAAGGTTGACTAAACTTTGCAGCTGACCACACTGATAAAGCAAAAGCTTTCTTGAGGAATGTTTGGCCACAATGACCAGAAGATTGTTTGGAGGAGTAAAGGTGAGGAATTCATCCCAAAGAACATTGTACCATATGATAAGAATGGTAGGGGTAGTGTCATGCTCTAGGCCTGTTTGCGGCCAGTGGAATTGGTGCATTGCACAAAGTGGATGTAATAATTAAAAAGGAGTACTACCTCAGAATTATTCAGCATAACCTTAAACTATCAGCTAGATGGTTGAAACTTGTACACCACTGGGTGTTCTAGCAAGACATTAACCCCAAACACACATCAAAGCTGGTTATGGAATGGATAAAACAGGCTAACATTAAGCTTTTAGAATAGCATGACCTCAACCCTATCAAAAATGTGTGGACTGTGCTTAAGTTCAAATTTAATTAAATTCTGCCAAGAGGAGTGATCAAATATCCAACCATAATTCTGTCAGAAGCTTGTTGATGGTTACCATAAGTGTCTGATCAAGATGAAACCAGCTAAAGGACATTTAACCAAATATTAGGTGTGCTGTATTTATATTTTTTTACCCTGTATGTATAATTTTGAGACTGTGTTGATTTAAGAAATCTCCAAATAAATTAAAACTTGTGTACCAATTTCTTGGGGCTTTTTTCTATTAAAGATGTATGGTGTACAGTCATTCTTCCCCAGAAAAAGAACAGTTCAAAGAAATCATTCATCAAAGAAGCTCAATATTGCTTTGACATTCATGCCAAGATGTATGTATGTAAACTTCTGACCTCAACTGTACAAAGACAAGCACTCAAAGTGAGTGGCACAATCACATTACTAATACAATTAAATGTTATGTGGATCTAACAGTGGAGATCAGAGAAAAAAGAAGAGTGGGTCTACAAGCTGTAAATGTGGAGTGTTACTGAATAAACACTACCAGCTAAACCACTAGCCTGAGCAAATTACAAGCATTGCAAAAGTTCTTAAAGCTCAACTTGGAGTAGGTTTAAAAAAAAAAAAAAAAAAATCAGCTAAATGTGAAATCCCACCCAATCAAGCCCACAAGGCAGACATCAACAGCATTCACTGAGGATTGAGTAGATATTTACTGTACTTATTATATTATATTATATTTACTAGTACTTATTATATTAAACTTCTGTGAAGCTGCTTTGTGATAATGTCTGTTCTCAAATGCGTTATACAAGTAAAATTGAATGAATGAATGTTTCTCCTACTGTTTAAGTGAAGGAGGAAAAATGAAGCTTCCTCTGTAGCATGTATTAAGGGTGCACTCACTAGGTTCAATTGCTCCGAACTGCACCCGGGAGCAACTGTCCCCCTCCCCCGCTGATCTGCACTCACACTGCTCTAAATGATCTGCTCTCAGGGGTGCTTATGTCATCATAATGCACATGCAACATTTTGTGTTGAAGAAAAGTGCTCTTGCTTAGCATGATAGAGTGTTTTTACATTGAGTATTATTTTGGTCACTGGGACACAAGGTTCTCTCACATGTACAGATTGATCAATTATGAAATGCAGTGATTCTCAATAAACTGTGGTGCATGCATAGGAAGATTTGTATGGAAGCACCGGACATTGCAAGAGGAATTTGCAGATTTACTTGCCAATTACAGTTCTCATTCATCAATAAGGTGAGAGCCAGACCCATTGATTAATCCTAATATTCTCCACGATTTGAAAAGTGCATGTGATAGCTCTTGAGTTCGAAGCCTGGGTGCTGTTAGCAATCACAGTGTGCACAAGCTAAAAATGATCCTGGGGGAACCTCTTTCTAAGCAGTACAAAATGATTACACCGGTCAATCAAATTGGTCTTTGGAGGTCAAATGCTCCCAGGAGCGGTTCGGATAGCCTAGTGTGAGTATGCCAAATAAACAGTTTCTTCAGTAATGAAGCAACAAGCGCCAGAGTTTTTTTTTCCACACTCAAAGTTTGTGACCCACCACCCCTCATGAATTCTTGTACAGAAACAATATTAAAAAAAGTGGTTAGAACTCTAAGATCTTATTTTTTTAGTTGACTGTATATGAAACAGGCACTCAGCTCTCTTGGGACTCTTAAACCTATTTTCTTATTTAGCTCTGCTTTAGTTGAGTATTGTTAGAGGCTGAGCAGGCCTTTCCTTGCTCACAAACAGGTGCTTCCCTTAAATAACACCCCCACCATCGTCTAACTTCCAAGAAAAACTGGATTAAAACTCTATTTTGTGTTTGATACACAAATGTATTCCATGTTGGGTTAAGTGAATAAAATAATTAGTAGTGATGGTGGTTTGACCACAAGAAAAGACAGAAAAGAAGAGTACTGAACAGAGAAAAAATTCTCTTTTAAACACTAACTGTATATCTGTGTTTCTCATTTACTCTTTGTATAATGACTGAATTCTTGTGCATAACCATAAATATATGCTGGAGACTAAAATATCAAGAAGTAAAAAACATCATATTCCCAAAACAACAACTACATTTGAGATTAACATCATACAAAAACGTTTAATTGTAAGAGTGATAAATCTCTACACTACATTATTGATAGGAACAGCTTTTTTATGTTTTTGCAGTTTGTTTTTTAAAGCTTAAATTACATTTTATTTTTGTTTAATATGCACATCTTTGGTGTACGATTCTTCTTTAGTTTTACACTGAAGCAATGAGGCTAATGCAGCTAATATGCAAAGGAATTTAACTACATCTTTATCAAAGTTTCCGGTCATTCTTTTCCTGATGAGAAGCTGCAGGATTACATTTACATTTATGTCATTTGGCAGATGCCCTTATCCAGAGTGACTTACATGCATCTTATTTTATACATGTGAGCAGTGAAGTACCCAGCAGTAGCAGCTTGGAAGTGCTGGGATTTGAACTTCCGACCTTCCAACCACTAGTCCAATGTCTTAACCACTGAGCTACCACAGACCCCAGACTTATGTTACATGCTAACATAAGTTCTCTGCCTCCCAAAGCTTGAATATGGAATTGGAAAGTTTTGCAGATAATAAGACATTTTCCATAAACTTGTAAACATGTTCTATTATTACACAAAATAATAATTTAATAATGATTTTAAAAAGGATGTAACTCAACTACACATACCCTGGCATACTGAACCCATTTACAATTTTTTCCCCCCAAACTACTGCTTTAACAGATAAGATATTCAGTCTTTCAGTTTGTAAGAAGTTTCTTTTAGATCCTGGGATTTGCAGGCTTTGTGAATCTTTTTGCTCTCTTTTTATCTCATTATGCCTCACACACAGGCATAATGTCGCAAGTGCCTCAGTCTTCCCCATAGTCAAGACAGAGTGAAGAGCTGTGTAACAGCAAAGATTTGGTCTTTCTTACACACACACACACACGCACGCACACAGTCCCATTGGGCTGGATGAACAGATGGCTGGGAAAAGTCATTCACACATTGCTGCACGTTCCATTCGCCAGTGAAGAAAAAAACCCTGTCAGTGTTCTCGTCACAGCCAATCACTTTGTCGTAAATCCCTGGCGAATCTCTGCTGGGGACCTGCAAAAAGTGGGTTACTAAGCACTTTTCTATTCCTTCCTAGTTTTGCAAATGTGCCCTTGTCATCTCATAAATGGCCTCATTCAATATTCATGCCCCGGCGACACCTGCTCATCTCACTAAAAATAATACAGGTGCAGGAACAAAACACCAGAATCACAAATCAAGGCTTAGCCACATTTTAAAGAAAAATGGGTCTTGAGAATTGTGGGAGAATGACTTCTTGTAACCAAACTTACTTTTAATTTGGTTGAATGTGTAGTTATTAACAGTGTTCAAGTAAACATGGAGCAATAAGGACAAGAATTTTAAAGTCAGCAAAAACCCTGGACAACAAGTAGCACTGCATCAAGAGGGTACACTGAGAGAACTAAAATCAGATTTTTAAAAAAGTCAATGGGAAGTGGCTTCAACAATAACAAAGATGGTAGCAGAGGGGGGAGGGAGAAATGTACAAGTCAGGGTGCCTTTGAAGATATTTAATTAAAATCTAATCCCGCATTCTTAAAGACTCACATAAATTAAGCTGTCAGTCAGGAGATTTATGCATTCACATTTGCATATTGCATACAATTCATCAATTACTCATGTTTGAAAGGCTTGAGTATCCCAGGGAGAGGAGCTGCCAGCATGCCAGCCAGAGAAGGGAAAGGGGGGGGAGAGAGAGAGAGAGAGAGAGAGAGAGAGAGAGAGAGAGAGAGAGACAGAAGGAAACAGGAGGGCTTCTGGTACCCACTGATGCCCAAGAGAAGTCAGTCTCCATATGTCCATGCGTTCAACCAACACTGCTGAAAGACCCTCCCACACAGATATGCATACATACAAAAAAAGCCAATTGTGAGTACTTAGAACATTTTATCAATAGTTAATGAAAGGAGGAAGTTTCTGGATGAATTCATGTTAGATCCCAGATCAATACTATGATAATGGACTTGGGAGCTCTATTTGTTCCTTTAGAAATCATGCCTGAATATTGTTGACAAAAAAACTAAAACAAACGAAAGAAAATAAATGAGAGAAGAAGGAAAAGGGCAGGAGGCACTCAAACCCCTGTTGCATTCCTTCCCTCATGCTGACCAGTCCCAACCCCTCACACTGGCCCCTGATGAGGTGTCATCAGAAAGCAGAAAATGTACACTCCTGGGCTTTTCCTTTGATTTCCTTAAATGTTTAAAGGTGTAGTCATCAATTGCAATCCAATACAATTTTTGTGAAATTCAGCAAATTACTACTCATGGTCCACTAGTTGTCTGTTCTGTGTGTGTGCTGAAAAATGCTCTATAAATGGGAAAACAAAAAAAGTGGCTCGGAGCGAGCCACACAACACTATTTCAGCCAATCAGTAAAAGGAGGGTATTCTAGCCAGTCACAGGACAATGGAAGGGGAGGGGGTAGATGGGGGTGTTGCTTTTACTGTTGTTGCCTCAGCAATGTACATCCATGAATTGGAGTGGATTACAAGTAATTATAATTAATCACTGCGTTATTAATTATAAACAAAGTGAATTCTCACTCTCATTTCTATAGTGTTTTAATTTGTCTGTGTATAGCATTATGAGCGGCCTTTGTATTGAAGTACTTCAATTTGACTAGAGTTTAAATCAACAGTTCTGTGAGTCATGGAAGAATGATGCTTTATATTTAATTTTTATTTAGTTGCTATGGTTTACATCACCTACTCTGTCTTTATTGTGTGTGTTGGAAGGAAAAAAAAGGTAAAGTGCCTGATTCTGTTGGAATAAACTGGCTATAATAATTACAACCATTATTATGCCTCACCCTTTATATATTTGTATTAACAAAATATCATGATTGTAGTTTTCCACATTTGGATGTTTTCCAAATAAATCCATTATACAATAATGTGATCATTTCACAACGTATGAAGCAAACATGAAACACAAGGTGAAAAACTCACGTCACCGTGTTCATTTATGTCTGCTCGACACATACCAAAGATACACAAAGCACACAGATAGTTGGTGGGAGGAGTGTGCTAGCATGTCTCTGCATGCCCATGATCCCCTTCTGTGTCACGAGGCAAAGATGTAAATACATGTTAACACAAATGTATTAATCATTCTTAACATACACACCTGAGATTTGCTGGTTGTAGATATTTGTAGATACTTTCCTCAGCACAAGCCTGTCCCTATTGGCCACCACAACTGGCCATTGTTAAAACAGCATCACAGCATTTTAATCATTATTGGAAATAAGGGCACACAGTAGGGAAGCATTAGCCATTAGGGATCCAGACATTTCTGGGATATGGTTTAAGTTAAGTGGGAAGTCCGAAACAAGTGCCTCTTTAAGACACCTGTTAAATTTCCCTACTCAATTCTGCACCTGCAAAACAATAAAACACAATGAACACAAGCAAGGTCACACCTGCTGCTCTCTGGAATATACATTTGTTTATCTATCATTCAGTGCATAAATGCATTGAATAGTTTATAAAGCAATCAAATATGGTGAGGATTAGTGCTGTATCCCCTGACACTTTTAATTTGGATGAGGTGCTTTGACTGAGACCTTTCATACAGCATGTGTGCCTTTTCTTCTCACACCATCTCACACTGCTTTCCATTATCTTGATTGGTGATTGCCTGCTGAAGACTACCGTTAGCCACAACTAGTAGTTTGGCTATAGGGCACAATGTATACAGGGAAATGAGGAAAAAATCAAGACAGCTGTTTCAAACCACCTACTGCTGGTTTCATCAACTTCTGACAGAAATTTCTTCTATTAGAAACCAAAAAAACTGATTCAAGGCCAGTAATTCAAATTATTCTGGAAACTTCAGTTATTCTCCTTTAGAACGCTCTGATTTTTAATTATGAAAAAGACACATTTTCAAGATCCTGCCTACTGTGGTAGACCCCTGCACCTACAGATCTGGTGTTTAGGGCCTGTTCTTGTGCTGCCATGATCAGAGCCTCTGTGCTGTCCTTCAAGCCTGCTTTTTATAGCCACTGGTAGGATTTCCTAATGTCAGTCACTTCCTCTATCTGCAGGTGGTACAGTCCATGGAGGGGCTTGGTCTTCCACAATGCTTCCACAATACTCTATCATCAGTTCATCCAGGGGGCCATCTTCTTGATGTATTCACGGATGCTCCTTGATTCATTCCGGATAGTGGTTCTGACACTCACTAATCCTTGGCCCCCTGCTGTCTGTTGTTCGTAGAGTCTCAGGGAGCTGGACTTTGGATGGAACACTCCATGCATCGTGAGGAGCTTCCATGTCTTGACATTAGTGGCATCTATTTCCTCCTGTGGCCAGTTCACTATTCCAGCTGGGTATCTGATGGTTAGATGGGCATAAATGTTGATGGCTTGGATCTTATTCCTACCATTCAGCTGGCTTCTGAGTAGCTGTCCTGTATATATCTGCTATTTTGCCCTCTGTTAACTCCACTCCCTCATTCCTGATCATATTCCCTCTCTTGGCCACCACAAGTTCGCATTTATCCATTCCGAATGACATCCCAATGTCCTCACTGTAGATTCTGGTGAGATGGATCAGTGAGTAAATGTCTCACTCACTCTTGGCATATAGCTTGATGTCATCCATGTACAGGAGGTGGCTGATGCAGAACAGCAGTGGGGACAGTGCATCACCTTGATATATACTTCACTTTATAGTGACTTGTGTGATAGCCTGGGAATTGGCTGCATTGAGTGAAGCTTGATGAAGCTTATCAGTGCCTTGTTAGCCTTGTATTATGCCAAGCATTCCAATATCCATGTGTGGGGCATCGAATCATAGGCCTTCTTGTAGTCAATCCATGCTGTGCTCAGGTTGGTCTGCCTAGACTTAGAGTCTTGGGTGATTGCTCTATCTACCAGTAGCTGGTGCTTTGACCCTCTAGTGTTGGTTCCAATACCATTCTGTGTTTTGCTCATGTACTCATGTGTCTGCCTAGTTTCTCTGCTATGATGCCCGAGCTTCCATGTTGTGGAGAGGCAGGTGATGGTGATGGCTGTTGTTCTGGGAGATCACTGTGGTTTGCTCTTAGGTCTTCCAGCCACTTAGCATTGGTGTTATGTGAGGCCTCCTTCTCCCATATGTCCTTCCATTATTTCTCAGTCTCAGCTCTGGTTGGATCTAATCTTTCTCTGCTGTTGTTACCTTGCAGCTGTGAATACACTCTAGATGGTCCTTTGGAGAACAGGCCATCTATTCGTTTGGCCTGATATGCCTCCGGGCTTCTCTGATCTTAGCTTCCATCCTTCTTCTCCAAGGTGGGCACTCTACATTTGAGGTCCTGATCTTGTACCCAAGCATCTCCAGGGTTACAGTGGTAGTGGTATATACAAGCTAATTGGTTTTAGTGATGGTGTTGGTGGACATATTGAGCAGTGCACTGTTAATGACTGCAAGCATCTCCTCTGAAGGAACTTTGGCAGTTAGCTGAGGGAGTCACACCCGAGGGTTGACTGCATGTATTTGGGCCTCAATCCTCATCTTCAGCTTAGTGGATGGTTCTGTCATGACTAGTGGCGGACTGTCATGTATTGTACTCATTTGTGCCAGGGGCTGCTTATCATTTTTATCACC
The DNA here is from genome assembly GCA_030068355.1 of Notoglanidium maculatum. Classification (NCBI taxonomy): domain Eukaryota; kingdom Metazoa; phylum Chordata; class Actinopteri; order Siluriformes; family Auchenoglanididae; genus Notoglanidium; species Notoglanidium maculatum. Next base: position 13,581,123 of record JAQQZX010000011.1, read on the forward strand.
TGTTATGTGGGGCAGCTGTGACTTAAAGGATACAGATGAGGGTTTGGGACCAAAAGGTTGCTGGTTTGATTCTTTGGGCCGGTGAATGTGTGGGTGGGTAGAGGGAATGAAGAGCACTTTCCCTTCCCTTTGCATCCATGGCTGAAGCATTCCATCAGTTCCAAGTTTTCTGACCTAGTCCATGTGTGTTTTGTTCCAGTAGCCCACTTTTCGTCAGTATGTCCTAGTCCCTCTACCACTGATGCGGACCTTATAAACCCGGGCGATGTCTTAGCCAGTATGGCTTTGTGTTTGTGTGTATATTATGTGTATATATCTTCAAGATTGAAAATTTTATTAATTAAACAATATTCAATTAACTATATTGCCTTTTACTTTCTGAGGGCAGGGAAACATTGAAATTCTTGCCTAAAGTATTCATACATATGCTACAGATGCAGGTAACAAATATAATAGACTAATCGTAATGATCTAATGACTGGTGAAAGGGCTAAAGAACAAGGTCATACCTGCTGATCTATGACTGGCTAATAAATAATACCAATTCTCTGAGACCCTGTCCGAGAAAGGTCAAGAGTTTATAGTGACAGAGCTTCATCTGTGTTGTATCAACATGCGTACACAAATGAATACACGCAGACACACCAGGCCACCACCCTGGTCCCACAATGGTCCTTTTGTTTGCGTTTATTAACTGAGAGAATTCCTCTACTTTGGATTTTATTAAAAAAGTGCAATGAAACTGCACACAGAGAACAATTTTGAGTGATGTGATGAACTATTGCTTTACGAAGAAGAAATGAAAGATTAGAGAAAATGGGGGAGGGGGAGGGGGGCAGGTTGTGTATTTCCATATCTCCTAAAGAGGAATCTTGGATAGTTTTAAGTGTGTCTTCAACTGACACTACGTAGCTTTTATCTTAAGTAGTCGATGCTCATAATTCACACTGTAGGGTGCCACCTCACAGCCACTGATGGTATAGAATAAATGTCAAGAGAGAGAGATAATATTTATGGTGGATTGTGAGGAACAGGGGAAGGCCATTTTTTTGCCAGCCATTATCTTTTCCCATCAATCAAGGCATCATAAGTGCATCTTCTAATTACACATGGGAGACTTCCACACTGTGTACTTTGCATGTAAGCGGTAAGGCAGAAAAGCTGAGACCTTTCTTATTTTAAAATAAGCAAGCAGCCACACAGAAGGGAGGGATTGTTTTAAAAGAAAGTTTATGTTAGCCTTGGATGTGAGTAGACAGAGCTCAAACTTAAGTAATGTATATTTTCCTCCTCAAACAGCTAACTGTATAGTATATTAGATTTAATAGGTAAATATGTCTGTGTTGAATGATCTAAAGCAAGTAACTGTAGATATGGCACAACTCATTAAAAGTTAAGTAGTACTACAGTATTTTCTGAAAGTATTGGAACAACAAGGCCAATCCTTTTGTTTTGGCTATAGCCTGAAGACATTTGGTAAGATCAAAAGACAAGTGTGAGATGATAGATCTTAATTTCAGCTTTCATTTCCTGTTATCTAGATTTGTTAAACAACTTAGAATGTCAGATTCCCTGATCTTTCAAGGGATCAAAATACTGGAATATATGATTGACAGGTTTCTTTCTGCCCAAGTGTACCCTGTTAGATTGATTGTTTAAACAATTAATAGCTCTGAATGTTTACTCTTGATTTGACTTGTGTGTTTCACCTCTGAGGATTGCATTTTTTGTTAAAAGTATAAACCAACTTGAACAGAGAGTTGTCAATGGCCATTTTGAAGCTAAGAAAAGCGGGAAAATCAATCAGCCATTTCACCAGCCATTGTTTCATTGTTGCCAATGCAACAATTTGGAATGTCCCGCAAAAGAAAGAAACAACTCATGTACTGATAATCAGACATCAAACAGGCTGACCAAGGAAAACAATAGCAGTTGATGTTAGAAACATTGTGAGAGCTGTGAATAAAAACCCAAAAACAAAAGCCAGTGATATTGCCAACAACCTCTACAGGGCAGGAGTGAAGGTATCACAATCCACCATTCAAAGTGCAGAAATATAGAGGCTATAACACTAGATGCAAACCATTCAACAACAGAATTAACAAAGAAATCCAGAGAGCCACAAAAGATCTGGAAACAAGATTAACCTCTTCCAAAGTGATGGTAAAGCCAAAATCTAGGGGGAAAAGGATCTGCTCATGATCCAAAACATACAAGCTCATCAGTCAAGCATGGTGGATCTTTATTAATGATTTAAGTCATGACAGTAGCAGCAGAATGAATTCAGAAGTCTACAGAAACATTGGGCATACCAATTTACAGAGAAATGTATCCAGTGTAATTGGGAGTAACATCATGCAGCATGACATTGACACAAACACACTCCTAACTTAGAATTGAGTAGACTATCCTAAGTTCCAGTGTAGGAATTCTGAGTTGAAGGGGCATTTACTTTGGAATTTCCTGTTTGGTTGCTGGGAATTTCAAGTTACAACCTCTAGTCAGAAGTAGATGCTACTTCTAGTAGATGCTACAATATGCTACATAAAGTTGTACTTTGCAAGTTGTAATAATGCCATGTCCACCTCAGCACACTTGACATTCAAATTGGGAAATTTGTATGCCTCCATAAAAACATGTTCTTTGCTCTGTAAGAGCTCATTTAGCTCATAAAATTTATTTTAAGCAATTTTTATAGCCTCGGAACTGAATGGTACTGTTCTGCTATTGTGAACTTCAAAAATTTATGCAACCCTTTGGACTGAAAGTGCAGTGCAGAACAAATGTGGACAATGGCAAGTAGCTTAGCAATAACTCTGATGTTGATGATTACCTATTCAAAACAGCAACTGGTAAAAGTTGCTAAAGTCAATACTGCTACCATTTCTTTAAGGTCTCTTATCAAGCTTATTAAAAGGTTTTTTGTTTGTCTGTTTCAATTATTATTATAAAATTATAAAAAATGTTGCAAAAACATGGCTGCAAGCAGTGATGAGGGGACCAAGCAGTTTGTAGGTCACAGTAGCCATAGAAACTTCATGTCATTTTGTCAAGGGTATGACTGTATGCATGTCAATTTTCATGTCAATTGACCAAAGATTGTCCAATATATGAGCTCAAAAACTGTTTGGTGGCTTCATAATTTTAAAAAATTAAATTTAAAACTTCTTAAGACCATTTTAAAGATGACAAAGAAATATTACCATTTTTGCTACAAAAACAGCAACAAAAAAAACTATTCAAATGGAGCAGTACATATTATATATACAGTACTGTGCAAAAGTTTTAGGCATGTGTGAAAAAATTCTGTAAATAAAGAATGCTTTCAAAAATGGAAGTGTCAATCATTTATTTTCATCAATCAACAAAATGCAGTGAATGAACAAAAGAGAAATCTAAATCAAATCAATATTTGGTGTGACCACCCTTTGAACACCCTTTGAAACTTATTAAATTGATAAAAATAAACAATCATTATTTATATTTCTGAAAGCATTCTTTGTTTACAGCATTTTTTCACATCTGCCTAAAACTTTTGCACATATATACATATACATATACATACAGTATATACATACATACAGTATCTCACAAAAGTGAGTACATCCCTAACATTTTTGTAAATATTGTATTATATCTTTTCATGGGACAACACTGAAGATGTGACACGTTGATACAATGTAAAGTAGTCAGTGTACAGCTTGTATAACAGTGAAAATTTGCTATCCCCTCAAAACAGCTAAACACGCAGCCATTAATGTCTAAATCACTGGCAACAAAAGTGAGTACACCCATAAGTTAAAATGTCCAAATTGTGCCCATTTAGCCATTTTCCCTCCCCGGTGTCATGTGAATCATTAATGTTACAAGGTCTCAGGTGTGAATGGGTTGCAGGTGTGTTAAACTTGGTGTTATCGCTCTCACACTCTCTCATACTGGTCACTGGAAGTTCAACATGGCACCTCATGGCAAAGAACTCTCCTCGAATCTGAAAAAAAGAATTGTTGTTCTACATAAAGATGGCCTAGGCTATAAGAAGATTGCCTACACCCTGAAACTGAGCTGCAGCATGGTGGCCAAGACCATAGAGAAGTTTAACAGGACAGGTTCCATTCAGAACAGGCCTCGCCATGGTCGACCAAAGAAGTTGAGTGCATGTGCTCAGTGTCATATCCAGAGGTTGTCTTCTGAAAATAGACGTACGAGTGCTGCCAGTATTGCTGCAGAGGTTGAAGGGGTGGGGGGTCAGCCTGTCAGTGCTCAGACCATATGCCGCGCAATGCATCAAATTCGTCTGCATGGCTGTCGTCCCAGAAGGAAGCCTCTTCTAAAGATGATGCACAAGAAACAATTTGCTGAAGACAAGCAGATTAAGGACATGGATTACTGGAACCAGGTCCTGTGGTCTGATGAGACCAAGATAAACTTATTTGGTTCAGATGGTGTGAAGCGTGTGCGGCGGAAACCAGGTGAGGAGTACAAAGACAAGTGTGTCTTGCCTACATTCAAGCATGGTGGTGGGATTGTCATGGTTTGGGGCTGCATGAGTGCTGCCAGCACTGGGGAGCTACAGTTCACTGAGGGAACCATGAATGCACACATGTACTATGACATACTGAAGCAGAGCATGATCCCCTCCCTTCGGAAACTGGGCTGCTGGGAGTATTCCAACATGATAACAACCCCAAACACACCTCCAAGACAATCACTGCCTTGCTAAAGAAACTGAGGGTAAAGGTGCTGGAGCATGTCTCCAGCATGTCTCCAGACCTAAACCCTATTGAGCATCTGTGGGGCATTGGTGATGTCATCATGGAGGAGTTGAAGAGGATTCCGGTGGCAACCTGTGAAGCTCTAGTGAACTCCATGCCCAAGAGAGTTAAGGCAGTGCTAGAAAATAATGGTGGCCACACAAAATATTGGCACTTTGGGAACAATTTGGATATTTTCACTTAGGGGTGTGCTCACTTTTGTTGCCAGCGGTTTAGACATTAATGGCTGTGTGTTTAGTTATTTTGAGGGGACAGCAAATTTACACTG
>JAQQZX010000011.1:13591414-13607501 GCA_030068355.1 Notoglanidium maculatum
ATTTGACTGATCATTATCAGTTTGTTGATATAAATGGTGACTCTTCTACACATAGTAAGGTGAAGTTTGGTGTTCCAAAAGGTTCTGTTTTAGGCCCACTGCTTTTTTCTTTATATATGCTACCGCTGGGTAATATTATTCGTAAACATGGTATTAGCTTCCACTGTTATGCTGATGACACACAGTTGTATGTTTCAGCAAAGCCAGATGAAAGACACAAGCTTAATAAAATTGAGGACTGTGTAAAGGACATTAGACAATGGATGCTGAATAACTTCCTTCTACTTTATTTGGATAAGACAGAAGTACTAGTACTAGGACCACATGTAGCTAGAAGTAAGTTTTCCAACTACATAGTAACTCTGGATGGCCTTTCTGTTTCACCATGTGCCAAAGTAAAAGATTATTCACTCCAATATGTCATTTGAAGCTCATGTACATAATATCACTAGGATAGCCTTCTTTCATCTTAGATATATTGCTAAGATTAGAAATATGATGTCACGCAGAAAAACTAGTTCATGCTTTAGTTACCTCTAGGTTAAATTATTGTAATGGCTTACTCTCTGGATGTTACAGTAGGAGCATAAACAAGCTCCAGTTAGTTCAGAATGCAGCGAGGGTCCTTACTAGAACAAGAAAATATGAGCACATCACCCCTATCTTATCTACACTGCACTGGCTTCAAATCAAATTTCGCACAGATTATAAAATACTACTGTTGACCGATAAAGCACTGAATGGTCTCGTACCTCAGTATCTGAGCGAACTTTTGGTCCTTTACTACCCCCTCCATGCCTACTTAGATCAAAAGGTGCAGGCTATTTGTTACTCCAGAGACTCCAGTGATCCTGACCCCTTCTGCTTTCCGGACCTGCCTGATCTATCCCGGTGTCCTACTTCTGGTTGGAATCATCACTTGGAAACCACTTGCTCCTGTTAAAGATGGCACCACATGAATTGACTCAACATGCACCTAGAACTGTGAAGATGGTGTTGGACTGATGTTCACATGAGCGGTTCTGCTACAATGGCATAGGACTCAAATCACCACAAACAGTCGTGCACTCAAAACTTGACCCTAGGATTTATAGTGTGATAGTTGTAATTGCACTATACAGTGCGACCCAAATGAGGATGGGTTCTCTTTTGAGTCTGGTTCCTCTCATGGTTTCTTCCTTTTGTCATCTCAGGGAGTTTTTCCTTGCCACCATCACTGTCCCCACAGGCTTGCTCATTAGGACTATATAGATAAATGTATAGATTCATAAGTTCATATTCAGAATTTATATACTTTTGTGAAGCTGCTGTGTGACAATGTCTGTTGTTAAAAGCGCTATACAAATAAAATAGAATTGAATTGAATTCTGAATTTACCTTACAACCTATAATTTGGGCTAACCTGCACTGTCACCAAATAGAACCTTCAGTGTGCAAATGACTGTAATTGTAATTAATAATGTAATTAATTATATTAATTCACAAAACCAATAACAAGTTTATTAATGCTTAACAATTACATTTATTAATGGCAGTGTACACATGACTCTGTTGTGTGTTAATGTATACACTTCATTAATTCATATTCAGCTCATGTATGAATTAATCATCAAGTAAGCATTAGTTCATGCATTAATATATGCTTAGTTGTATAATAGGACTAACCCCCAAGAAATCAGATAGAGCTCTAATTAGCATAAACACACAAACACACACACGCACACACTGCAGTAATTCTCTATCAGTCTGAAGTAGGGTGACTGTTATTTTTTTTGGTGTTGCTATAGTTTATTTTCTTAAACATACTGTTTATTCAATTTTTATGTTCAGCTTACCTGTCTCTCTCTCACACCCTCTCTCTCTTTCTACACACACACACACACACACACACATATATATATATATGGCACACCATGTCAGATGCAACATTTAGTTAGCATATCCCTTGCTTGCATAACTGCATCAAGCCAGTGACATCACCAAACTGTTGCATACATCTTTTATGATGTTTTTTTAAAGCATATAATGCAATTTCTTTCAGTTGTTGTTTGTTTTGGGTGGGCTCCTTTCAGTTGTTGTTTGTTTTACCTTTCAGTCTCCTTTTAAGTAGGTGACATGCATGCTTAATTGGGTTAAGGTCTGGTTATTGATTTGGTCAGTGTAAAACCTTTCACTTTTTCACCCAAATGAAGTCCTTTGTTGTGTTGGCAGTGTGTTTTGGTTCATTGTCTTACCAGAAGTAAAAGACTTAAAGTTAGTAAAAGTCTTACCAGAAGTAGCCATGAAACCCCAAACCATGTTACTACCACCTCCATGCTTGACTGATGAGCTTGTATGTTTTGGATCATGAGCAAATGCTTTCTTTCTCCATGCTTTGGCCTTTCCATCACTTTGGTAGAGGTTACTCTTGTTCTGGCCTTCCTCTTCTTACTACTTATGAGTGATTTGTGGTATGGCCTCTATATTTCTGGTCTCAAAAGTCTTCTTCGAATGGTGTATTGTGATACTTTCTCTCCTGCCCCATGGTGATGTCAGTGCCTGTTGTTTTCGGTTTTTCTTCACAGTTGTCAATATGTTCCAATGTCATGAAATGCTGCTATTTTACCTTTTCAATATCTGATTGTTAATAGACCAGTGGTTTCTTTATTTTTCCATTATATTCTAAATTCTACTGGTTATTTCCCCCTTTTCTCAGATTCAAAATGGCTTTCTTTTCTCCCATAGACAGCTCCCTGGTTTTCATAATATTATAGCTATTAATTGTTTATACAATCAACCTAACAGGACACACCTGGGCAACAAGAATAACCTGTAAGTCATATGGTCCTTTATTACTGAAGAAAAATGGGTGGGTTTAAGCAAAAGGTGTTTCATTAAAGCTGTTTAATGGATCTAGATTGTGATCTGTTAACTTATAGTCATCTCCTGATCTCAAAACCAAATTTCTTTAGTGTATAGCGAAAAAAAAAGATTAGACTTGAAGTCCCAATACTTTTGGAAGGGACTGTACATAGTTATATGTTTCTAAAAGGAAGAAATATTTAGAAGTTTCCATTTCCTAACTTGTAAAGCCATGTTTACCTAAGAGTGCAGAAAGGGCCATACTTGTGATTGCAAATGCAAATAAATGGCCATAAACCATTTAATTTCAGACATTTTTAACTGTGTGTAATAAATATCTTCAGATAATAACTAAAGGTGAAGCTCGTTTTATTGCCAATAAAAAAAAATTAGCTGCCATTTTTATCAGCATATCCACAAGCTGTTTAACTAGCACACAGATGTCATAATAATGTCCTGAAGAATAACCTTGTTGTTTGAGCAATTGCTCCACACTTCTATTGCCCTGGGAGCTGTTTCTTTACCCCCACACAACTCGTGAATCTTTAACTGTTTAGTGAATGGCAAGCGCAGAAAGACAAATTTCCCCAGGCATGACTCCCACACCAGCCATTATTCCTCTGGTTGTCTTTCTCTCAGGCCTTCCGAAAGGTTCTAAAGGTTTTTTACCCATTATAATTTACTGCATTAGCTGTTCCAATCAGTACCTCCCTCAGTGATGACTACATAAAAAACAGAACAAACCAACACCAAAGGGAGCCGAATCCTAAATGGTGCCCCATTCAACATATACAGTAGTGTCCTATGCAGGCTATACAATATATGTGGATGAGGAATTCATAAATGGGCATTTGGGGTTCTTGTGGAAACACTTACTTGTGTTATAAAATCTGGGCATGTCCATCTGCCTGATAAAGACCATGTGCATGTAAGTTCATAAACAAACCCTCACACAAAATATTTAACCCTTGAAAATCTCTGGTATGTGTGGAAGTAGCTGTGGCATATAAATTACAGATGAATCCCAAATCTCAACACAAGTGCACTTACTGTGAGCCTGTCACAACTGGTCAAATTCTCAGACTCAAACACTTCACAGTGATAGTGGTGCTCTCATTTTTGCTATGGCCATTGTGAAAAGCTACTCAACAGAAAACAAAAACAGATTGCATTTATGTCTCACTGAGTTTTGATCCCTGTTTGTTCCATCCCCCCATCAACATTAGCTCATTTACTATACTGACAGGTCTATAAATATTTTTACATTGACAAAGTAATTTTCAATATGAATTACAAAGAGCTCCTGCTACCAGTGAAGTAAATAGTAAAATATAAAAACAAATCCATCAGAGAGCTACAAAAACATTGTGTTGGCAAATCAACTACACTATATCTGCATTAGTTTGTGGGCACCAGACAATGACAGCAGTATGTGCCTTTTTTGTTGCTACAAAGTTGGAAGCACACAATTGTTTAGGACATCGCTGTATTCTGTAGCATTTCAATTTCCTTTCACTAAGAGGCCCAAACGTGTTCCAGCATGACAATGTCCCTGTGCACAAAGCGAGCTCGATAAAGACTCCATGGTTTGCAGAGAGTTGTGTGAAAGAACTCAGGTGGACTGCACAGGGCCCTGACCTCAACCCCACTGAACACCTTTGGGATAAGCTGGAACGCAGACTGCACCCCAGGACTCCTCACCTGACATTGGAGTCTGACCTCACTAATGCTCATGTGGTTGAATGAACACAAATCCCCACAGTCACACGCCAAAGTCTAGTATAAAGCCTTCCCTGAAGAGTGGAGGTTATTATAACAGCAAAGGGGGACTAAATCTGGAATGGGGTGTTCAACAAGCACATATGAATGTTATGGCCAGGTATCCACAAACTTTTGTCCATATAGTGTATGTACAATTTTCTTTAAAAAAGAACACAGTTAAGAACAGAAACAAAACATAAGCCCTGGAAAACCACAGAAAACAAATGTAGTGGATGAAAAAATAATTCTTTCCCTGGTGAAGAAAAAGCCCTCCACACAACAGTTGGCCAGATCAAGAGGAGTTATATGTGCATATATGTGTTCAACAATCAAGAGGAGACTTCACCAGAGGTTTTGCACACAAGACATAAGCCTCAAAAACAGGAACACCATATTAGAGTGCCATAAAACTTTAAAAACCAGCATGAGATGAAGATAAACTTGCACCATAATGATGACAAGAGAAGAGTATGGAGAAAGGAAGAAACTGCTCATGATCCAAAGCATACCACCTCATCTGTTACATATGGTAGAAGTAGTGTTATAGTGTGGGCTGCCAATGGAAATTGTTCCTTTGTATTTACTGACAAAAGTGATCACGGGATCCAGGAACAGTTTAAAATACAGAAAAATGAATATAATTCTGGTTATATGATAATTACTGCTGCAGCAGAAAACACAGGAATTTTGGGCCTTACAAGAATGTAATCAATTAAAACTAACATTTAATTGATGTTTTTGCATAGTCACTGTTTAAATAAGCAAAAATAAAATAGACAACACAACAACCAAAAAGAACAAGAAAACTTTGTGACTTTGCTTTGTGACATAAAACTTTGTAACAAACTTTGTGTGTGAAAGAAAACTTTATGATATGGCTCTTAATAACATTTTATTTATCTTTGTTTTAACTAGATTGAAACACAAACACATTAATTTTATTCAAACACATATTCTCAAATGTATGACTTTTCTGGTTCTTTGCAGCTGGTCCAAGATCATGTATCTCTGTAATCTCAAGATTTTCCTCTCTATCTAAATTAGGCAGATCAGAATTACCTGCTTTTAGCAAGAAATCTTTAAGAGTCAGCTGTTTTGCAATTGTGTGTTCAACCGCATGATTGTACAGTGGCTGGTACAGAGAGGAAACTTGAACTTTGGAATTGAATAAAATAGTATCTCACTGCATAAGAGGAAGTTTTAATTTTGGACTTCAATAGTGAGTATTGTGTGTGACACACAATAACAATAACAATATTGTTTGTATGACACACAATAACAATAACAATGTGTGTGACAGAAATTTTTATCTGTGCATATTGAAAACTTGAATAATGTATCTCGATCTGTTTTGTTCATGTAAGCAGAAAATTCTGCCTATAAGACCAAACAGAGAGTCCATCTATCAAATAAACCCCATGACCAGCGGCATTAGCATTATTTTACTAAGATGTGTACTTTGCTAGCTTTCTAATTTTCTGTCTAAAGTGGAAACCATTTAGCAAACTATATTAATCCCATTTTCATTCCTGCCATGTTTCTTGAGCACAACCACTGTGATTTGCAATAAAACAGCTATTCCATAGCAGTGGATATATGAATAAAGGCTAGCAGCCAGTAGTGATACAGTCACCATTGGCAGCATGCTGGTGAATATTTTTGAAGCATTATTTGATTAATGCTGAAAGCTTATGTGTGTTTAGATTGGGATTATGACCCCGGGCACCCATTTAATCAAATCTCAGTTCACCCAGAGGAGGTCAAATCTAATTCAGACTGTTTCTCTATTTGGCTAATCTTGGCTAAGTGGGAACATGTAACTGAATGGTGTGTGTGTGTGTGTATGTGTGTGTGTGTGTGTGTGTGTGTGTGTGTGTGTGTGTGTGTGTGTGTGTGAGCGAGTGAATACAAGCAGACACTAGGTGTCTGTGCTGGCTCAAAAGTGCATAATCTGTGAGGGATCTCTTTTTATTTACCCAGTTAAGTAATTATTTCATGGTATGGCACCTCCACCTTCCTTCCCACCCCAGGGAGACACTGACCCCATAGAAGGAATTTGTATTTATTCAAATGGATATTATTTCGTCCTTATCTTTTTCCTCTCCAATAGTGGCAATTCAGCACAAAGACCTTATTCAAACCTTATTAAAACCTTATTGCCCTATCTTTGCTCCTTGGCTTCTTTTATACATTATCCAGTGAGAGAATTCATGCTAAAAATCATCTATTAATAACATGCTTATTTACCTTTAGCCAACTTACCCTTTTTCTTGTCTACTCTGCTTGCCTCCTGCTCCTGCTGTATCATCATAAATATTAACCAATAGTGCAATGTTAACATTTCCCCTAACTTTTCCATCTTTGGGTCTTTAATTTTCTTTTTTCCTTACCTTCTTTGTCCCTTGACTTTGAACAGGCCAATTACTCTGCTGCCCCATGCCACAACCTTGTATTTGTTCATGTGATTTAATAATATTCCCTCTCTCACACTTTTTCTGTCACCTTGCTCAAAATGCCGTTCCACTGTTTATAGACTCAGTAGTAAACAGCTAACCAGTGATCAACAATAAACTATGGAGCAAATGAAGAATACTTTATGTAACTAGCATATAAACATGACATGAGTCTCGATGGTGTTGGAGTCAGCATGAAGCTCAAATAATTACCTCAAAGATGCAGTTATAAAGCCGCTTTCAGTTTTAATTACTCCTGCATGCCCAACGCTGCAAGCGAAAAAATCAATAAGTGTTATTACTTACTCTGTTTATCAGTCAATACATACTTTCCAAAATCTAATAAAATATTAAAAATGTTTAAACATATAATCTCTATAAAGCAAATAATCAAATAAGATTTGATTTGACATTTCAGGTGAGAATTTTTGTGGTTAGTATAGCATTTGAGCTGTTTTTTAAAGAAATAAAAGCAAATTTATTACTTAATTCATTGCGATATCTTTGCATACATGGGGTTCGGAAAGAATTCAGCCTTTTGTGCACTTTTTGTGTACTTTATTGTGTTTTAGATTTAATTTAGATTTAGATCTTTTTTTTTTACATTTGAGGATTCTGTGTAAAAACAATTAACCAGAATAAATCTTGTCTTTTTCCACCATTAATGTGACATAGCAACCAACAAAATTAAATTGAAAAAAAAGAAAAAGATAAAGAAAAAATTTACAATTGGTTGCATAAGTGTGCATACCCCTTAACTAAAACTTTATTAAAACAGATTTTGCTTGTAATACAGCACAGAGCCTTTTTGGGTAAGGGTCTACCAAATTGGTACATCTTTATTTGGCAAATTTATTTCACTCTTCCTTACAAAAATACCCTCGATCTATCTAATTGAGAGGGGAAGACCTGTGCACTGTCTTTGTCAAGCCATTCCACAGGTTTTTAGGGCTCTGACTGAGCCCAATGTCTATAAATTAGATTTCTAATTTGTAATATATTTTCACAAATTTCTATAACCATGTTTACACTTTGTGATTATACAAGGTGTGCAGAAATTCAAGAACCAATGAAAGTTAAAACTACATATACTTAATTTTGTATTTATTATTTATAACATATGCTCTACATTAGAGGTGCCCAACATGTCGATCATTGATCTACTGGTCGATCGCAAAGGCAACTGTCTGAGATCTCGTCTTTTGTAACACAAGGTCGCGCATGCTAGGTTAACTGTGCGAGCTACTGCAAAACTCCAGCGAACAAATCACCTAGTTAACGGCTTCCAATTTATTTCTACTAAAGAAAGGGTCTAAAAATGAGTGGGGGAGCTGGACCGAGTAAGAAACCAAAAAAGTACCACTTCCATTCGGAATGGGAGGAGGATTTTTTTCAGGATTTTTTTTTAATTTACTCGCATCAAAAATTGCAACGCTGTTTCATCTGAACTCGTCTGGAGTGAAGGAGGAGATTTTCATACTACAGACTGACATTGAGTCCAGGGCTCATGGACAGTTCTGGAACTTACTCCCTGAGGAAAAGTACACAAACATGAGGAAATGTGCTATCTTCTTGACTGCATTATTCGGCTCAACTTATTTATGTGAGTCAGCCTTTTCCCACATGAAGATTATTAAGTCCAAATACCGTTCCACCATGACTGATGATCATTTGGAAGTCTGTTGGAGGCTGGCTACCAGCAACTACTGTCTGGACTATGCAACTCTGGCTGATTCCATTCACTTCAAGATGTCATCGGAGTAAGGTAATGGCCAAAAGTGTACAGAATTGTATTGTGCCATACATGTTCATGCAGTTATGCAAGGTAAGCAATATATATTTTAAATATAAAGTACACTCGGTATATATAAATAATATATGTTTAGCATTTTTATTGTTGGTAGATCATTTTGACTTGGTCATTTTAAAAGTAGCTCGCTAGCCAAAAACGTGTTGGCACCCCTGCTCTACATGTTCATGCACTACATATATTTCTCTGTTTATTTGTTTATTTATATATTCACACAAACACACACACACACACACACACACACACACAGAGCTAAACAACAGTAATAGCTGATGTAATCCTGTGTGTGTGTGTGTGTGTGTGTGTGTGTGTGTGTGTGTGTGTGTGTCTGTGTGTGCGTGTGTGTCTTTGTGTGTGTGTGTGTGTGTGTGTGTGTGTGTCTGTGTCATGGCTGTGAGTGACATGGCTTAAACTGAGGGACTCACTCACACACAAAGACACAGAGACACCTGCACCAGTGTGTCTGTCTGTGTGACTGCAAATTAAATTCCTTTAAACGTGGGAGGTGGACGGTACACCTCTATGACCTCTATTTAATTAAAATCACAGGAGTGGCCCAAAAGAGTGTATCTTTCATTTTGAAAGAAACAAGAGAGGCTCAGTATGAGTGAGGATGTAGTTTATTAAGAAAAAATCACTGCATGTAGTCCTAAAGTATATTCAGTGTTATCATGAATGTTAGCTGACAATAATGAGTTTTCTGTTGTTTTTTCACACATACCCATAAATGTAGCATTTCACTCTCATTTTAGCATCATGTAAAAACTTATTAGCTGTAATTCATATTACTTCCTGTCAGGTTGTTTTGTTTAAAGCACCACATTTGAAAACAAATAGTAAAAAAAGGGAGCTCTGTTTTTCCTTCAATGTTGTAATCATTTGTTCCAGACCCTTTCCTTCCAAGCATATAGGATGGGACAATGAATTAACTTTTATAAGTTTGGATGGAAAAACAGGATGTTTTCTCTATATTATTTGAGTGAATTGAAAAGGAGAAGGCTATTGAAAGTGCAACTGTTCTGTCCTGGAATTGAGCTGCAGCATAATTTAGGTCACTTAAGACAATTAAAATATTTTCTGTTAATATGGCTTCCTGGTGCACCCACATGCACACACACACATACACACACACAAAATTCCATAATTAAGTCACCCTCTTCAACTAACCACTTATAGTACTCTACTTAATCTATCATTCTCTTTTTCATTTTCATCCTGTGTGACTCTTCTGCTAGTCTGTCACGTTTTCCTACTTTTTCTTTTAATAAACTTCTTGTTGATGCTGCCACAGCACATGCAGACAGACAGCGTGATTTGGTGCTGCTGTGTAATTTGATTTGGTGTAATTAATTTGCCCTGTGTGTACAGACTCACAGTCAGAGGTGTGTGTGTGTGTGCGTGCGTGCGTGCGTGTGTGCGTGAGCGTGTGCGTGTGTGTGTGTCGGTGGCAGAGTGTGTGTAATAAATCATTTCTGTCATATCGTACCACTCACTTTAATTAAAAGCACGACACTCCACAGAAGACAATTACATCGGCGATTGTGACAAAGAGGTGTATTAAGGAGGACCAAATGTCAAGGTGCACGTTATCTAAAAGACATAAGCCTGCTGTGCTAAATGCAATGCAGAAATTTCTTATGAACAGCATGCATTGTGGAAATGGAGTGTGTGTGAGTGTGTGTGAGTGTGTGTGAGTGTGTGTATGTGTGCTCATGGGTGTGTGTGTGTGTGTTATAAACAGCATTAGCATTTGGCATTAACCCCTGTCAAAATTACATGTTTATCAGCTGATATTATTATAACCATACCCTAATCACCAACTGTCACTGTTTCTCTTAAGGATGTACAAAATCCTGAGAAATTATAATACACCAAAATATAAGATATATTATATAAGATAATTACATAGCAAAAAGGTATTAAAAAAAGTTAATAAAACTATACCATATTCTGAAAGCAATCCTCTGTGAATTTTAAAACTATTTTAGCAGTTTCCCTTACCTAATAACTTCAAAATTATATTGCCTTGACACTGCTCTGACATGTGTAAGAATGTAAAATATAAAAAAGAAAAAAGAAAAAATATGAAAAAATATATTGAAAAACACATACAGTGTATATTTATACAGTGAAATTTCCATACTGTTCCAGTATCTAGTGCCAAAGATTTAAAAAATCCCCTGTTAAGTGAATTGCAGCAAAACACATGTGGATGGGTTATCCCTGGGAATACATTTATAAATTAATATGTTTAAAATTTATACCCAGAATTTATACATTTATATATTTATATAATTCTGTGGAGCTGCTTTGTGACTATGAACATTGTTAAAAGCACTATACAAATAAAACTGAATTGAATTATCTCATGAAAAAGCGCAAAAAAATCCAGATGTTCTACAATTGTTATAAGATATTAGAAACATTTAAATTAAATGTGATGTGCATAGTACAAAATCATTAGTTACTAAAAGAGTTGACTTCATTTAAGCTGCCTCATCTATATGCTATTACCATAAGAGCTATTTAGTATACATGTGAGGCGCTGCATTCTAGAAGAGGGAAGAGTAGAAAAGAGACAGGGCACACACAATCAAGCATAAAATTGGTTCGATCATGTGTGTAATCAATTTAATAACATGCTGCGCCACGTCATACAAAAGTCATTTTCATATCGTATGCGCTCTGATAAGGGCATGCCAGCATATGTCAATTGCCTTCTAAATCAGGGCTTTATTTAAGAAATTACATTAACGGTTGCTTGTCAAGGCTGGAGGTCTCAAAAGGGTAGACAGCTGAGTTTGGTGCAAATGTTCAAGTGCTATAGATGAACCAAAGAATAGGGATTGAGACATAAAGACAAGATACAGAGGAAAGGATTATAGAAGATACACAGGGAAAAAGGTGTAATGTGCGTTTTTTGATGCAGAGAGGCAGGCACGTGTAGAAAGTGACACACTGAAAGCAGGAGAGTAAGTCATATGTCTGTGAAAGGAAGGTTGGCTATTTATGTTCTGGCTATATATACAAGGGGTGTGTGCTCGTATGTGTATGTGTGTGTGTGCGACTGTGTGTCCTCATTTTTATGTCTGCACACACAAATTCACCTCAATTTGTTTATTGCTCTGTTATGCACCACACTTATATGTTAAACAGTCAATGCAACTTCTGCCATGGGTGCGGGAAGAAGGGTGCTGTGCGGGCTACAGCACTGCCTATTGACAAGAGACGGAACACACAGTGTGTAAATATTTGCCTATTTTACCATAACTAATGGGCTACCTAAGCATATCTTTTAAATTATGAAAAGCATATGATAAGGTGTCTGTCAGAAAATATATTTTTTTAAAAAGATTTTTAAATTTGATTGTCATCATGTCAGGACAATGCCTAAGGGTTGGGTTGTGGTCAGCTAAATTTGGGGAGAGATCTGACAGTAGCAGGTATTAATCAAAAGAATATTGGATTTTTTCACTTCTAAAAGCCCAAAAGCAATTGAAATAGAAACTGAACTAGGGGACTCAGTCCAGTTGCTGTATGAGCTTGTCCACCTTCAGCATCTTGTCCATAATTGTACTATTTTTGTTACTGATGTATAGTTGCTATTATTTTGGACTACAAATGATCGTTGTATTTAATTGTGGGTGGAAGCAAACTTGAAATGGTATTGTGTGTCATTGATATATAGTTGTTGCTGTTATTAAAAGGTAAAAGGTATAAAAAAAAATATATGTTGTATTATTATTGTATAAAAATGTGAAAATTGAACTGAACTTGAACTTTAACTGAGGAAGAAAATTGACATGGAGCTACATATATTAGGATGTATGTACAGTGTTTATGAAAACTGATGCACAGCTAAAAATAAAGGGACGTATGTATGCTATAGGAAATGTTGATCTCCTTTTGATATATAATATTAAATTGTGTTCCTAGTCACTTAGTCTTGCATCATTTGCTTCACTTTGATATTTCTTTACTTTACTATATTTGCTTTACTAAGATATTTCATATTTCATTTGATTATGGCAGTCAGGTTTTCGAAGGGAAATGAACGTAACTTTTACAGACTTCAAGTGTGTTGAAGGAAAGTGTTTAAGTGCATGCACATGCATAGTCATGCTTGTATTTATACTGTGCATCACCCCTCAGTGAAAATATATTCCTGCATTCATGACTTCTGGTGTTGTTTACCTTCTTAAAGGTTCTGGTTTATTATTCACTGATTCATCTTAAAGTTTTTTTTAATTCAGAAACCTTTACTTATTCAGTAACTACAACTACATTGCAAAGGTATATAGTTATGAACTTTTTTGTTCAAACTATAATCTTGTTAGTGCTCATGAGCGGGTCAACATGTCAAATTCTATGAATATATAATGTGTTAAATGTAGCTTTAAAAGTGGTAATGATATACAATCAATAAAACCTCCTAACTGATTTTCAAAGAATGAGCTAGAAATCTTTTCGCCTGCTGCCCTCCTGGAGCCACTTTATTTGAAAGGAAATTTTAAACTGCTTTGAGGTGACAAAAAACTTTCATGTAGCTTGAAAAACAATTTATAAGTACTTTTTGAATGACAACCTCACAATGTCCTGAAGGAAATTAATCTCATAACCCATTCGCTGTACTGACAACGCTGTTGCCTAATAGCACA
Organism: Notoglanidium maculatum; assembly: GCA_030068355.1. Lineage (NCBI taxonomy): Eukaryota > Metazoa > Chordata > Actinopteri > Siluriformes > Auchenoglanididae > Notoglanidium > Notoglanidium maculatum. The sequence continues at coordinate 13,604,938 of JAQQZX010000011.1, forward strand.
GATTTTGGCGGACACTGTCCAATTATGTGTCAGTATTAGTAGGCAAATAATAGCTACTCATCACTTTGAGATGTGGAACGATTGTGGAAATAGTTATGAAGGCAAAAAAGGCTAACAATGCTAGGAAGTGTGTTTTTAGCAGGAAAAATGGCACAGAGTTTGACAGAATAGGCGGTGAGTCTCTGACAGGAATATTCGCTTGGCTCTTTTCAAACTCATAAGAACAAAGCGTGGGCCGTCGAGGTGCTAGCCATCAAACTACTTCCGCATTCTTCTCCTCTCAGGATTGGGCGGGGCAAGTAGGCTACCTGCCAATCAGTGGGAGGCACAAGCCACGCATCTCACATTATAATTAAACTCTCCTTCTCTACACTTGAGAACCTGCTGACAAGCGCCTTTGCATTATGACAGGGTGGCCAAATTGTTTGCGATTTATTTCCAAAGCCGCCAAGGCTGCTATTAAGGCAGACCGTGAGGAGCACACACACACAAAAAGCACTTTGTGTGAGATGTTAATGCGATTTGACAACTTCTTTTGTTTGTGATTTTGATTAGCATGTTCAAGAGCTATGCTATAGGTCTTAGCTTAGGGATTTTGTAAGGAGCCACCAAACTCTGGGAATAAATATCCTGTCAGTAAGTTGACGTAAAAGTTTGATACACAAATGAATCAAGTCAGTATGACACAAAGGAACCACACTTAGACCTTCAATAACAACTCCTGAATAAAACAGACCCCACAGAGTCTTTAGCCTTAGTCCATCAGTCTTTGTAAAAGCCTAAATTAGCCTAAAAAGGATAGAAGAATAGCCCATCACTGAGTTTCTAACTCATTTTGCTCTTTCTGACTCCTTTTAATATTACACATCACCCATTTTCCATCATTTTGTATTTTACTGTCTTATATACAGCTATGTGCCCTCAAGGGCCCCTCAGGCCCCTCCACCCTGTAGAAATTAAAGGAAAGATTCTATTATGGATGACAAAAGAGCAGAAGCTCAACCTCCGGTGAGCTCCATTATTTAAAATACATTTCCTAATCAGTGCAGTCCTGATTTGTCATGCAAGATGGAAGACATTGCATCTGCCCGCAGCAGTAACCTCAAAACTGTGGCCTTAAAAGTTATAAAAAGTTTTTTTAAAGGTATGTTAACTTTCCCCCCAAAACGCATATGTTAATGTTTTTGTGTTTTTATATTTTCATTTTTTTCTCTAGAAGAACAGGCAAATTAACTGTTTTGCTCATTATTAGTCAACTGGTGAAATATCATCCACAACAACAGCAATGCATTTTAAGTAAGGGATAATGTACATCAAGCTGGTCATTATTGCAAAATAAATGCAAAGCAGTGGGATCTTGAATTACCCTGAAGGGGTTTATTTCACTATAATGACTGGCTAACTGTACATTATCCCACTTATTACATGGCTACATACTAAAGAAATCAATGATTTGACACAAAAAATGTATTTAAAAATAATTGTATTTATTTAAAAATGATTTTATTGCTTCCCTTAATGACATGGTCCAGAGCAAAGGTCCGTTTCACATAGCAAAGGTCTGTTATTCAGAAATAAGAGACAGTGGAATGCTATAATTGACCAATCAGAATCGAGGATTCAAATGACCCGTGTAATAACACATATTAAGCACTTCTCCAAACAGTACAATACAGCCACAACATGTAGGACCACACTCCACGCACCCACATCCTATTTCCTCTTCAACACATAGCAAAGCCATTACCAAATCACAACCCCCTGCATTTCCCCTGTTCTCTGTTTCCAAAAAAAACCTGACCACTCCCTGAACTCTGATCTAATCAGAGGGGGATGGAAAAGAAGACAGAGAGCTAGGAAAGATCATGTCAGTGATAGAAGACGAGAGGACAGAGAGTTACTGCTGCCTATTTTAAAGGTGAACTCTATTCACAGTAGTAAAGAGGGGGAGGGATAAAGTGCCATAGCAAGCCAAGCTTAGTAATAAAGAACGGCAGGCCTGACAAGGAAGGTCTGGGTGCAGGTGTTAAATCAGGCAGCACAGTGGGCAGCCATATGCAGCAGCTGATTTATGAGCCCTTCCGAACCCCAATGTGTTTTAAATGTGACCTTGTACACATTCTAACCCTGACCCGCTTTCTTGCCAAGCTGTTTTGCCACACACCCCCATTCACACACTAGACGTACAGGAAATTTTCTGCTCAGAATATATCAGAGTGGCCACACATGCATACGTTTATAATGCCAACGTCCTTAAGAAGTACAGTCTTGACAATCCAGACAAGTGGAAAGTGAAAAAATGTATGTGAGGAGAACAAGTCTGAGGCAGATTTTTGTATGCTGTGTGTATTGTTTATAAGATTGAAAATTGTCTATTGAGAAGAAGGGGGCTGTAGGTTGAATTCAGAGTTATTAGTAAGCTTCATACTCCTCATCCAAATGCACAAGATTGCTCTTGTGCAAAATGCCCCAGCACAGCAAAGACACCCACACACACACACACACACACATACACACACACACACACACACACACACACACACACACACACACACACACACACA
>JAQQZX010000011.1:13610824-13622915 GCA_030068355.1 Notoglanidium maculatum
ACACACACACACACACACACACACACACACACACACACACACACACACACACACACACACTGTGCCAGGGCCAGCTGCAGAAAACTTTGAGGAGAAAATTAATGAGCTGGAGTGGTTGTGGAGCATGCTATTGCAGCACAAGACATGCATCTGATGACAAGCTTTACTCAACATGTATGCACACACACCCAAGTATGAACCAATACTTCTGATATGGGTTGAAGCATGCAAGTAAAAGGCCAGTAGTGCCTATGATTGAGAAACAATCCAGAGCTCAGCTTTGTGGCAGGTGAGAGGCTCATGAATGTCTCTTCTCAAACCTATGCTGTCCCCTAGCCAACATGAGTGTGTTCCAGCCTGGTAGCAAACTCAAATGAGAAAGATATGCGATCAGAGATACTTAATTATACAATATTACACTGTCAGGAAGCAGCTGGAATTGCATTTTAAATATGAGTATACATGTAAATCATAAGATTTCTCTATTTCTTCTGGCTGGCTTGTATGGATTCTTACAAAAATGAGACCATGCTGTCAATAAAGCTTGTGTCAGGATGAGTAATGAGAAGCATAACATAATACATCCTTAATGTACTATGTGTTCTGTTAATTATCATATGTAGTGGCATACATTACAATAATTTTTCACAAATCACATTTTTGTCTTTTTAAAAAGGCATATTGAATGTCACACACAAGCTCATGCAGTAAGCTGAAACTCATCATTTCATGATATATATATATATATATGTTACTGCTGATATATTAATAACAGGATCCCAGACCAGAGGAAACCTTTAAAACAGTGTGATTGTTTAGACAGCAAGGCTGTCTCCTGTCTCTCTACTGCGTCTTTGCCATTAACTGATAAAACAAAGATGGTGCTCACTTACACACAAACGCACACACACACACACACATACACACACACACACTAACACCTCCATTACCACCTTTAACATTCACACCCACACATCATAGCAGCTGTGGAGTCCACTGATAACATCGGCTGCTATCAGATAACAACTCCGCCAGCAAATAATTAAAGCCTATTATTTTCCTTCTGCGGGATGAGAAGCTATCATGCAACTTTCTGTATGTATGTATGTATGTATATAAATATACATATATATATATATATATATATATATATATGTATATACAGTCATACAGCCAAATAAATAAAAATCAATAAAAAAAAAAAACTTTAAAGAAATGAAAAAAGTTTGCCAGTTTGTAAAATTGCCAACATTTGGACCCTTGACCTGTTGCCATACACAGTTAGGAGGACATTACAGGAGAGACAAAAGTGCTCCAAAGGACACATTTTTCAAATTGTGCATTTTAATTGATTCTTGTCATTGAATAAAGTGTACAGTTAAATACCATTTTCATAACAACAAAATGTGTAGCGGTGTTGCACTTGGCACTTGAACTTCACCAGTAATCATCAGAACTAAAGTTGGCATTGTGTGCTGTTGTCAGACAAGACCAAAAATCAATCTTCTTGGTCATGTTCTTTTGAATGTTCTTTTGGCGACAAAAATGGACTACAGCAATGAAAATGGACTGTATATCATTTATTTATAAAGAATATTTAACAGAGTTTCAGTATTTAGATGTCAAAATACAAAAAAGTTAAAATTTTGCAATTAGAATGAAACATACTTACTGTAATTTGTAGCAATTTAATATACTAAATTCAAATACAGTTACACTCTAATTAACATGTTAATTGTTGTTTGTCCTTAAACCTAATACAGACTGTGAACCTTCTTTTATAATATAATAATAATCTTCTTCTTCTTCTTTCGGCTTATTTTCTGTCCGGGGTCACCACAACGGTTCGTCTGTCATCCGCACATTGATTTGGCTGAGGTTTTCCGTCGGATGCCCTTCCTGACGCAACCCTCCCTATTCATCCAGGCTTGGGACCGGCACCACGAAACACTAACTGTGCTCCCTAGTAGCTGAGACCATTTACACATACAATCACACCTATGGGCAATTTAGAGGAGCCAATTAACCTAATTCACATGTTTTTGGACCATGAGAGGAAACCGGAGTCCCTGGAGGAAACCCACGCATGCACGGGGAGAACATGCAAACTTCATACAGAAAGGCACCCTGGGTGATCCAGGGATCAAACCCGGGACCTTCTTGCTGTGAGGCAACACCACTACACCACTGTGCTGCCCCCTTAATAATATAATAATAACAATATAATATAATATAATATGAAGCCATGTTACCAATGTATCTTCCATGATTCTTTCATGCACATGCTCCCTTGCTCTCTCCCACAGTGAGCTGTTCAAAATGAGCAAACATGTGACAATCACACTTCAATTATATCTGTGCTATCCTCCATATGAGCAATCGGTAGCTTATACCAGTACCATCAATCACCATTTCCCCTCCTCTCATTACAATGTCTTTAACCAGCCTGATTATTGCCCCATTATTAATAGTGAAAATGAGAGACAGAGAGAAACCCAAAGGAGAGAAAACAATCCCTAAGCAAGAGAAGATGTGGAGGTGCACAGTAAACGAGTATCAGGAAGTGATCACGCACTGAAAAATTAAACCAATTAGGAGGGCTGTTTGACTTGCATTCCTCTCCAAGTCACTGAACAGTTGAGAGTGGAGAGAGATAGACAAAGAGAGATAGGAAGGGAAGGATGGAGAGAGTGAGTGCTCTTATACACCACTCTATTCTGTCATGCTTGGTGAGCAGCAGAAGAGAGAGAAAGTGTGTGTGAGAACTGTGCCTCAAAGTGGCAGATTAAAAGCAATCTATATCCACATAAATCATTGATTAAATGAATCATGAAATTAATATGTAAATCATGTGTTTAACCTCTATTTATATACCAGTGTCTGTCGTTGTGGTGTAAATCTAAAACTAATTGCTATTTTTCAGCAAGCCCTGGGAAACATCCGAGAGGGATGTGAACACTGTAGGGAGGGAGTCAGGGAGGATAAGAGCAAAGAGAGTGGTAAAAGTCTGACATATTTATTAAGTAAATGTTCAACTACATCCACCAATCATTTAAGAAGAAGACTTTTTGAGCTGCTTTGGTGGCTCAGCTGCAAAGCTATTCTGCTGAAATGGACACAAATAAAAATACAAATACATTTATATACAGAGTGAAAGGCAAATTGCACTGCGCCCAACAAAATAGGAAGAACAGAAAGAGCCTGCTGTACATCTATCTATGGTTGACTATCTATGGTTGACTATGTTTAAGACAGATAGAGAGAGAGAGAGAGAGAGAGAGAGAGAGAGAGAGAGAGAGAGAGAGAGAGGCGGGGGAGAGTAAGAGATAGATAGCTGAGCCTCTCCAGCTGCTACCTTACATAAACCATACTCTGCCCTGCCATATAGGATCCTGATTTACAGGTACACAAAAGCTGTGATGGCTGCTATGATTTTTTAATGAAACATCAATAAAGTCCTCTGACCCAGCCATTACCCACAAGTCTCAAAAGAACCAGGAGGTTGAGTGAGCCTGCCATCCCTCACACACCAATCTTATTGTAAGGTACCTTGGGAAAGCAGACACTCTACAGGAGGTACCATAGCATTGGCCAAGTGACAGAGAGCATTGTGCATTTGATGCTCAACAGCAATGCTTATACCCCATTCATACAAAAAAAAGACGTTAATGAACCGGTAAGAAGGATACACAACAATTTTTAATTCCAACGGAGTGACGCTGGGCCCTGGAGTCTTTTGAAGAAGTGCAGCACAATAAACCCAAAAGTTTGCAGTGCCATGGCGTGATGGGAAAAATATGTGACAGAACCCACCCTTTAAAGGTGCTACTATGGAGTGCCTTATAAAAGTCCTCCCCTGGCATCCCTGGGCCCTTTGGCTCAAGCCTGATCCTGGACACAGCCACACTAAGTTTTGGTCTGTGTAAGAGGTTGGGCATGGGCAGGGACTCAGGCATGGGCTTGGGCAGGGACTCAGGCATGGGCTTGGGCATAGTCATGGGTATAGATGTGAGCACGGGCATAGACAATGGCCTGGACGTGAGTATGGGCAAATACATGGGCATGGATATGGACTTAGACATGGGGATGGACACAGTCACCAGTTTGGACTGGAGTTCTAGCATGAATTCTGTACTGGACTGTGACATGAGTATGAACTCACAACAGGACTGTGACATTGACATGAGCATCAGCATGGGTACCAGAGCAACAACCAGGACAGGCATGGGAGCCAGAACAGGCACAGGAGCTGGGGCTGATGTGGGAGCTGGTACAGGCACAGGAGCCGGAACAGGCACGGGAGCTGGGAGTAACTCAGGAGCTGGAACAAGCACAGGAGCTGGAACTGGCACAGGCATGGGACCATGGGACACGCACCACAGCAGGCATAAGAATTGGGATAGGCAGAGGAACTGGCACAGAGCTGGGACAGACACTGGAGGCGGGACTGACTCGGGAGCCAGATCAGGAATGGGAGCTGGAACTAGGACAACATGGGAGCTGGGACAGGAACGGGAGCTGGGACAGGAACGGAAGCTGGTGAGGAAACTGGAACAGGTGGGGAGACAGGAACAAGCAGAGAGACTGGAACAGGCTAGGAAGCTGGAATTGGAACCAGCTTGGAGACTGGAACTGAAGCAGGCTTAGAGACTGAAACTGGAACAGGCATGGAAACTGGAAATGGAACAAACGTGGGAACCGGAACCAGTTTGGAGACTGGAACAGAAACAGGCATGGAGACAGGAACAGGAATGGGCGTGGAGACTGGTACTGGCATGGTGACTGGAACTAGAACAGGTGTGGAGATTGGAACAGGCATGCAGACCAGAACCAGAGCAGATGTCAAAACCAGAACTGGAGCAGGCCTTGAAACAGAACCTGGAACAGGACCAAGCTTGGACACTGAGCCTGGAACAGGCATGCAACCCAGAACAGGCATGGACGCCAGCTCAGGAGTGAAGGCCTCCTTGTCAACCACTGGAGGGGGCTCTGGAGTGATTGCCTCCTCGATGCCGCCCGCCCTGCTGGTTGCTAGAGGGAGCTCAATGTTGCAAGCCACCCGGCCAGCTTGTGGAGGAAGCACATCATTGCAGGCCACCTGGTCAGTCTGTCAGGGGCACTCATCAATGCTCTTAGTGCTCTCCCATCCCAAGAAATTTTATGGGTTACTTCCCCCCAGATGGCCTGGTAGAGTCTCATGAACATGGCACCAAAGTCCCTGGGGTGTTTCATGCACAGGTGTTCAATGGTACTGAGGTACATAACCCACCAGCTTGCAGATCTTGTGAGACAACATACCATGCAATTCATTCAGACCTCCTCTGCCAGCTTCAGCTGTACCAGGCTTTGGTGGAAAATCATGCATGGTAACAAAAACTCATCTGGTGGGAACTCGAAGCCATTATAGGGTGCTAGGGTGTCTATGTCCCACCATTGTAGAAAACATAATGGCATGGTGGGCATGCAGCTATCCCACCTTGATCCTGTTGTATCCATAGTCTGGTGGGTTATTCTGTCAGATAAGCTGGGCAAAGAGGCAGGATGCAGGTGCAGGATGGATTTATTTACAGCACAAATACAAAATGAAATTTAAAGCAGACACTTACTCAGATACATGAAAACATACACATGGGAAAACTTGGCATTCAAAAAGTATAAGAAAATGAGGAAACAAGGGATTCAGAAAACTAGAGAACTCTACTTTCTTTTCTGATCACAGTCACTGCTTTGTAAAGTCAATAATCTATGCCGCTGGGAGTGCAAGGAGTCTCTTTATAACCCAAAGTTAACAATCAAATTGTTGAAAAAATTAATAATCCAAAGTCAGTAATCAGCTGCAACTCAAGCCAGCTGAAAACACTCAAGGTGATTACATAATGCCGCAGCATTATGCAGTGCAGACTGGGCACCGGAGTCTTTTGCAGAAGTGCAGCACCGCAAACCCAGATGTGTGCGCTGTCACACGACAAGCCATACCGAGCGCATGGTGCTCACTGCGAGGGGGGAAATATGTGACACTAATTAGCAAATTGTGCAGCAGCAGTGCAATGCATATGCAGCAATGCTTCAGGTAGTTTTCACATCAACCATTAAAATGGGGGAAAATTGTTTTCAACTGTGATTTTGATTTTGTGGCATGATTATTGGTGCCAGAGGGGCTTGTTTGAGTATTTCTATAACTGCTGATCTCCTGGGATTTTCATGCACAACAGTCTTAGAGTTTACTCAGAATGGTGAAATAAAAAAAACATCAAGTGAGTGGCAGTTCTGCAGAAGGAAATGTCTTGTTGATGACAGAGGTCAACAGAGAATGGACAGACTGCATTGAGCTGATAGAAAGGCTATAGTAACTTAGACAGCTGGGGCCGCAGTTGACACAGGCTCACCATAACTGGAAAACCAAAGACTAGAATAAAATATTCCGGTCTGATGAATCTCAATTTCTTCTGAGGAACACGGATGGTTAGAATGAGGAACACAGAAGTTCGAATTTGGTACCAACAGCATTAATCCATGGACCCACCCTGCTTTGTGTCAATAGTCCAGACTGAAGGAGGTGGTGTAATGGTGTGAAGTATGTTTTCTTGATACACTTTGGGCCAGTAATGCCAATCAGTCATCTCTTGAAAGCCACAGTCTATTTGAGTATTGCTGCTGACCATGTGCATCCCTGGATGGCCACAATTTACCCATCCTCATTTACCCATACTTCCAGCACGATAATGCACAAATCAAATCTCATATTATTTCAAAGTGAATTCATGAACATGACAATGAGTTCAATTATTGACCTTCTAAGTCACCAGATCTGAATCCAAAATAACACTTTTGGGATGTGGTAGAAAAAGATTTGCAGCATGAAAGTGCACCTGAAAAATCTGCAGGAATTCGTGTCAATACAGGCAATAATCTCAAAAGAGAATTTCCAATGTCTTATGGAATCCATGCCACATAGAATTGATACTGTTTTGAGAGCAAGTAACATAGCAGAAAGAAGATAAAGTAACATGGCAATCTCTCTTGGCACATTACTACACAGATTTATGCTAAAATTAACAGTCAGGAAAAGCTGACTTTTAAATAGTTTATGAACCATTGTAAAATGGCCACCAAATCTTAATTACTGTGGCTAACTTAGTGATAGCTAGCTAGCAAGTTACTGCTCCATAGCCCATTGTTTCTCAAATGGGGTACATGTACCTCTAGGGGTATTTTGGAGTACTTCAGGGAGTACGTCAGGATTAAAATGAACAGTTAATGTTAATTTTAAAAAAATTAGTCATCCATAATTCCTTACACAATAATACTTGCACAATAATAAGCTCAATTAAAAATTTAAATGTTAGTACAATAAACCACATTTTATATTCAATATTTCTATTTTCAATGCAATCATTAACGGCAGTATGCAATCATGCAATAACGTTCCAAACACAATTACTTTCACTGTGAGCATGTTTGGATAGCTCATGACAGACAAAAATCAAGAATTATGGTGCAGCAATTACCCTTTGGATGTCTGTGGCCTTTCAAAGGGGGTACATTTCTGAAAAAAGTTTGAGTTCCGCTGACTTAGCCTACTGATGTAACCAGCAATAGTAATAAAGCAGATGTGCTTATGTAAAAAATGCAGAGCAAGCATTGATAATATCTAGCCACATTAATTCTAATTCATATTAGGTTAGTCCATTTCTACCACCCACCATTTTGAATTCAGATTGGTTTAGCATCATTTCGATTGAAATTAGTATACTAGCAATAGTTTTAGTGGAGTGGCTCCCGTCTGATGACCCTGCAGCAAGCACAACAACACCATTGTAGGTGCGTCAAGCGGAAATTCCCAGTAGGTGGACCCACCTGTGTTCACACCTAACCTTTATGAGAATAAGCATAAGATGGTCTGATTACAGAACAAAGTGCTCAGTTTCAGAATTTTTCAGTTCTGCTGCAATAGCAAAACAGTGACCTGTAGTAAACATTATGAAGCATTTTCAAACCCAGTAAAATTTCTATTCCAATGTTATTATTATTGTATTATTATTAAATAATTGTGACTACATGAGAGACATGACTCTAGCAGTGTTTATTTCTTCCACAGTTGGATTTCTGTAACACTGTCACCAACAAGAGGGATGCCTGTTTAATGTACAACATCATTTAACGTCCAAACATCATTTCAAGTTGATTCTTTGGGATCTGTGTGTTTGTGCTGTGTAGCAGTTTGAGAATTTTATCAATAAAATATTGACAAGATTACTATTTAACCATGTGACTAACTAAAATAGCATTAATAGAATTTGAATTATTCCTGGTCTATAAAATATTCAACAAACAAAACTAAAAGTAATAGGTATAATACTGATAACTGAGGATTTAAATTACTCAAATTTTAAAAGTACCTTAGCAATAAGTAAAGGGGTAAAATGTAAATGAACTAAAAAATATTAGGTAGGCTTTACCACCTGTGCAAACCTTATTGAATAAAACATGAGGGAAAATTTAACCAAAAAAGTGGCTGCGAATTGCTGCCTCAATTTCTTAACTAAATTCTATATGCATTTTTTTTCAGTCATACCCTTACACAGAAACACACACACACCTTATTTTCACTGCATGTCCCCACTCTTCTAAAGAACCTCATGATCAATTAAGGGTCAGAGAAAGAATCTTATTTTGACAAAATCCCTTTTCAAATATTGACAAGAAGTCAAAGTCTAAAATATGGAGAAAAAGTGTTACAACTTGAGGTGAGGGGTGAGATGTTCTTTTTATATTCATAGTCCACAATATAAATTATGCTGTATACAACTAAAAAACTGCTTTTTAAAAAAGAAAAACAAGCTAAAATGTTTATTTTCTTGGTTTTCTAAGGTTAACGTTAGGGTTAGATTTACGTTTTGGCATTAATTATCTGCATTAAGAATTATATCAACAGACAGACCTCAAAAGTATTGTAAAGACAATTGTGTGTGTGTGTGTGTGTGTGTGTGTGTGTGTGTGTGTGTGTGTGTGTGTGTGTGTGTGTGTGTGAAATTGAACCTAGGTTGTAGAGGGCAGGCACTGAAAGAATGAATTCTTCACAGATCCCTCTAGAGCACCAGAACTGACAGAGATGTCACTGCATACACAGGGATTCTCTTGCTTCAACCCAGGCACCACACACACACACACGCATATTCTCCCTCTCTCATTTGTCTCACTTATGCCCTACACTTATATCTTTTGTTTGTTTCCTTTCTTTATTAATTTTTAGTATTTCATTTGAAAACCAGAAATTCTGACATCTGATGATGCTATTATTAGAATTTGAGCCACTATGTGACTTATAATACAAGCAATAAACAATAAACAAATTAACATTTTATCCCTTTGGTCTCAGAGAAAAGTCATTATCATGGTTTCAGTTTCATAAATGTGCCATAAATCAAATGCGCATAAATGTGCATAAATTTTTAGTTACCTTGACAAACAGCCACACCCATAAACAAACAAACAAACAAACAAATCAATATTTTTATTATTGTTTTTATCCTGCTCTGCATAGAGATATTCATATTCATAGTCATATTAGATCAATATTACTGTCCAATTCACATTTAGATTAAATTTTTTCTTGGCCTGATTACAAACATTCACACCTGCATTTATATTATGCCAGTTAAAATTCTGATCTTTCTTCATAAAAATTACTGTAGCAGCAGGAACATCATCATTTTCGCAGACCTCACCAACTGCTAATTTTTTCACCACACCAAGGGTATGTGAGATGCTCACTTGAATCTTCACATTACTTGTAATCTCCTCTCACTGGCTCAATATGCCAAAACATCCTGCCAAAAACCTTTGATAGCTGCTATGCGTACTGGTAGCTATGGAGGACAGGCTGTCCTCAAATATCAATACATGTTGATGGGATACTGAGCACCTACGTGATATAAAGCCACCAGGCCAAGAAACTTGAATGTGAAAGCAACATAACCCATATATTACCATTAACATATAGAAGTAATGCTGCATCTGTAAACTGGGTCTAATAGTCCCTAAATCGGATTGAGTTCTCCCCCACAAAAAACTTCCCACCCTTCACACCTATCAAAGCTTAGTGTCAAAACTCTCTGATTAATGTGAGAAAAAGAAAATGAAATATTTCTGAAAAAGCTGCAATTGTGGATTAAAGGGAGCTTTATATCTCAAGTCCTTTAAATGTCTCCTAATTATCTCCTCCAGAGCCTCCTTCAACATAACACTGATTTTAGTGTCATTTTCAATTTTACGCTCCCTGCTTCTTCTCTGAATCACCATACAAAAAATAACCATTTAAAAGATCAGCACTAATTACATGATTAGTGCTTAGAAGGGCTTGAGTTAAGTCATTTGCATAATTCCATCATAAAAGTTGAAGATGCATATTCCTGCGTTCATTTGTACAATTATCTTAGATGTCCTAGAGGCTGTGATATTAATGTGATTAAACAGTATACTCCTGAATGGAGCCCAGTGTCCTCCATTAAAGCACTGCTAGCGGCAAAGCAAAAATTAATTTTAGGAGACAATCAATTTTATTCTACATGACTGTAATAAATATAAGCCAGGTGCAGATGTGTCATTAATCTCAGAAAGGAGACTCAAAGTCCGATAGACACCAGTGGCTCTGGCAGGCCTCCTCAAAAACTCTCTTGCAGTGAGTGGCAGAGGGGTCATTTACCATCTTGCTTGAAAAGTCTTCTCCATATGTCACATTTAACTTCTCTTACTGAATCACAAAAAATACCCTAGATACAAAACTGGCATACTGCAATTCTCTGCCCCCTGTCATTTCTCACATGACACAAAATCAAAACAAGCTTTCCAAATGCCACCTCAAAATCACTAGAAGTCAGTGAACAGTCCTGAATGCATATCATTTAACATTAACATGCAACACTTTCACATTGTTTCTAATAGTTTAGAGCATGCTGATGCAATGTTAGTTACCTAAACTTCAAAATGGGTGTTTTGGAACTTTCAGTATAAATTTCTTGGCCTGGTGTGAACATACTGCACATGCCATTATAAGTCAAAATTATTTTTTACTATTAATTTCTAGATTAATCCTGTAATTTCTTGAAAAATTGGCAAGCTTGTCTAATTTTATGTGAACCAGGGATGTAACATAGTGCCCCAATCTGTATCTGTTGAGTGCCCCAAATATTCATATCTAAATTTGTATTCAGACTTAAACCCTAAGAGAGAATGGTCTAAAACGGAAGAGTTTATTTTTATATTTTTTTAAGCAGAAATGTGCATGAGAATGGTTTCTAAACCCACTCCCTCAGTTATTACTGTTGATTATACCTACCCATAAACTACTAATCTCTAACAAATTTAGAATGTTCTATTTCCCAAAATATAAACAAACTATTCTACAGCCTAATCTACAATATCTGGACAAGGTACATACTAAGGATTAATGAATGAATGCTATAAATGCACTGTTCACGTTCATGTTAATAAATGTGGTCTTTCTTTGTCCCATGAGCATCATAAATGACCAGGGACATGGGAAGGCATATTGCAGAGGAGCTGCTGGAATTTTAAGCAGCATACATGTGGAGTACACTATGATGTCACACCCGAATCGTAGTCAAATAATTTTTCTTTTAGCAGGGAATGTGTGCTGATTACAATAATATATCCACAACAGAGTGATTAAGCTATTAATTAATTAGATTAATTCTCGAACAGCACTACTCTGATAATTACAAATGTACCATAAATAGTGGCTTATTTTAATTTCTATTTATGTTTATTTATTACATTTTTTATTTTAATCTTTTAGAATAAAACTGTCATCTTATAACAATAACAACCCATAATTATCAAAATTAGCTATTAATAGAAGGCTAGCAGCTTTTAGTATAAAGTAAGTATAAAGAAGCCAACAACAGTTCAAACATCCATCCATTATCTATACCGCTTTATCCATCTGGGTTACGGGGAAACTGGAGCCAATCCCAGCATCTTCGGACAAGAGGCCCTGGGCAGGTCACCAGTCCACCACAGGGCCAACACAGACAAACAGCCACACATGCTTGCATTCACACCTATGGGC
>JAQQZX010000011.1:13652096-13662125 GCA_030068355.1 Notoglanidium maculatum
CACACACACATAAATACATACATACATACTATGTACTTGTTTTAGATGCAACAGATCTTAATTTTAAAGAACAGTTTTGATTTTAACATGAGGTTTCAGCTCTGTGAGATGATCAGCACTGTACAGTGGCACTTGCAGAGCACAGGCAGTCACATGCATGCATGGATCTGCTATGAATGCTTGATAGTGTGAAAATGTTCAGTAGTTGAGTACTAATATCCATTTAGATATGATTATTTTTTCATAGTTTATGCAGGCAGAATGAAATCTGGCAGGGGGCCTTGACTTTGACACATGCATTTAGATCATCTTACCATTAGATGGTCTTCCTGGCCTAACGAAATGCAAAATCTTTGATAGTCCACGTCTTTAACCATTACACATTCCAGGGACATGTTTAGACACCCTACGGTTTGTGTACTATCACAGCAGGAACACTGAGGATGCCATGTCCCTTTTGATCATCACAACACTGGATCACCTGGAAAATAAAAACTACTATGCCAGGCTATATTTTATGGACTCCACTTTTGTATTTAACATGGTCATAGCAAACATACTACTAGAAAAACACCTGGACCTAGGCCTCAACACCATACTCTATAACTAAATTTTGGACTTCCTAACCAGCAGTGCTTTGGAAAACACACATCCTCCACCCTGATCATCAATACTGGGACACCCCTCCTCCTCCAAGACAGTGTGCTGAGCCCATTTCTCTACTCTCTGTATGCCCATGACTTCAGGGCCAAGTAGAACCAGGCGATTCATGACTCACCTGGGTGAATCACCCGGATCCATTAAATAACTCATGAGTCACGAATCTGAGGTCTCCATTGAAGCGAACTCATCGAGTCCTAATTACACCATGTCTAAATTGTGAACTCCGTCACATAATCCAATCTGATCTGATCAATCCAATCTGAATCGCTCACAGAGCGGGTTGGCGCCATGAGTGAATCCGCCGGTTAAATACAACCGAATCTGAATCGCTCACAGAGCGGGTTAGCGCCATGAGTGAATCCATCGGTTAAATACAGCCGAATCTGAATCGCTCATATGAGCGGAAGGGGGTATTCAGACCAGGCGTAGTGCAAAGCACATGAGTTCCACAGACTGGTTCATACAATGGTCACTGGTTAGACTTCATTAACCGAAAGAATATAGCCCAATCCTTCATTTGACCACAGTGCCTTTCTTTCACATTCAAAATATGCACACACCCACTTTCTTTCTGTCTAAGAAGGATGATTCAGATGACTCACAGCTGTCGATTTGGCAATACTGACTCAAGTGACTCGCACACCCGGATCAGTTTAGTGAGTGACTTGGAGGGAACTGAATCCTAAAAAGGAACCGAGTATTACAGCCATAGGGCCAAGCACAGATCCAACACCATCCTGAAGATGCTGGCAGAGTGGTGCCAGGGGAACAACCTCTCCCTAAATGTGAGTAAGAGCAAAGAGCTGATTGTGGAAACAGGAAACAGAAAATAGTCCACAAGGCTATAATCATAAGAGGGGAAGCTGTAGATTCCTTGGAGTCACCTGCACCAACAAATTCAAGTGGAAAAAACATACTGTTAAAACGACCCACTAATGCCTCCATTTTCTCAGGTGTCTAAAGGAAGCCTGCATGTCAACCATCATCCTGAAGAGTTTTTCTTACAGGGTGAATAATATCCTGGTACAGCAACTGCACAAAACATGACTGTAAGCACTGTAGTGGTGAAAACAGCTAAAAGAATCATAGGCACCCAACTCCTGAATATACAGGACTTCACAGATACAGACACCGCACTCTGTCTGGCAAAGGCAGGCCATATCATGAAGGAACTCCAGTCACCTTTCTCACACTTTATCTCCTCTGTCTTCTGGTAAGTGACTCGGGTCCATCCACACACATCCAGGTTCAGGGACAGTTTCTTCTCAACAATACGAATACTTAATTGCAAACCACCACACCCTGACAGTGCTGCAGACACTCATTCAGTAATGACATGATTTTAACTTGCATACTCTTGCACAGTCTTCTCAACACTGTTAAGTTAGCAGGTTTTTCTGAAGTTAAAAAAAAAAAAAGAAAAGAAAAATCATGTCAGAAAGTTTCCCATCCTTAATGTGAAATTGCTACGTATGCAAATAAAGTGAAAGATGATCAGAAACTTTATTGATCAGAATAATTTCATTGATGACATCTGTATGATAACACTGCACAACAATTTTTTTGACAAGTCTTGCTTCCTGAAAAGTTTTTGCTAATTGTGACAGGTACTTACTGGGTATGCACAAATGTAGTTTTGGTTTATTAAAAGTGTTTTGCTCCTAATTTTCTTTTGTATTCAATGTCTGGTGCATCATGTTGCAGGGTCAAACAGTAATCAGCAAGCACTGACTGATACCAGTTGCCCTGGTATTGTTTCTCCATTGTAGTAATGTCCTGGTGAAACCTTTCACTGTATTTGTCACTGACACCGTGATTTGCGGAGAAGTCGTCCAAGAGTGAGTGGAGGAAATGAATCTTGATTGACATGTTGCACTTCATTGTCTTGTATGCTTTGAGAAGTTTGTCTACCAGCCGAATGTACTGTATTTTGGGGCCCTATAATTGCCAAACTAACAGATCTTCAAACCGCTTGTCACTCGTAACATGTCTGATCTGGGGGCCAACAAAAATGCCCTCTTTGATCTTGGCGTCAGTTCTTGGGAACATCTTCATGAGTCCCAGTTTTATGTGAAGAGGAGGCAAAAATATCTTTGCTGGGTCGACAAGTGATTCATGTGGCACATTTTTCTGTCCTGAAACTAACTTTTTACGGCGTGGCCAGTTCTGTCGAGAATAGTGCGACTCTTTGGCATGGCTGTGCCATTCACAGATGAAACAACAGTACTTTGTATAGCTAAGCTGCAGTCCTAGTAACAGAGCAATGACTTTAAGATCTCCACAGATATTCCAGTTGTACCTGGTATACTGGACGTCCTTCAGCAACAGTTCCATATTTCAATATGTTTCTTTCATGCGTGCTTCATAGCTTGAAGATTTCTCTGAAACGGTATGTGATGGGTAAATGTTTTGATGTGATATTTGTGATCAGCACCCAAAATCTATAAGAAACACCCAACAGTGTTCAAGAAGCAAAAACTTTGTTGTGCAGTGTAATTACTTTTGAACATGAGATTGAATGTGATTGTTTCATTCTGAACACAGTCACATCCCCAACTAGAGATGCATTTCAACAAGAAAATGCATGATTGTGCCCGCAGCATCAGTCAGCCATTGCACACTGTAACCATACCATAAAAGTTCTGCATGTGGTCCACTGGTCAGTACCATCTTTAAATGTTGAGTGTTCCAAACCAAAGTGTCCATCAGGTCTTATTAATTCTGTACATAAGACACGCTCAGAGGGCTCACTGTAGAGAATTGCTTCCCTGAATCTGTGATGCCTGGGTGTCAGCTCATCCCTGCTTGTGCCATACATCACTGAGAGGAAATAGGTTCCATGAAGGTGAAGAGGTAGTAGAAAAAAGAGCTGGCAAGGTGTCGGGCAGGCTGAACAATGATTTTAATTTCCCCAGTATCATAAATTACCACCTTACATCTTGACTTATTACAGGCATAAAGCTGAAAAGGGTAGACCTAGATTAATAATGCAGCAGAGGATTATGGGACCTCGAAGCCCAACTGCCATGTTGGCATCAGAGAAAGTCAGCTGGCTGCCAAACTTGTTAATGAGGCCGATTGGCCTCCTGATCATGCATTTGAGTTAGATGCTTATGTTTATCCCTGCTAATCATCCTTATCACACATCCCCAATTTGTTGTATTTTGAATTTCTATTATCCTTTACCACTTTAGTTCTTTTCTGTTACCTTTTACCTCTCCTGATGCTCAATATTTTGTTTGATGATAAACCAGTCACCTTGATTCAGAATTAAGGATTACATATTGAGCAAACCTCTTCTGTGCTGTGTGTTTCCATTGTCACACACACAATAATTACACTGGTTTTGACTTTAATATAAAAGCCCACCATGATACTGCAAACATTATTTATCATTTATATCATTTACATTTAGAAGTATGTAAAGCTATGTATTAAAAAAAGGTTTAGAACCTTATTTCACTGACATTTCAGTTTTAATTCTTTGTGAACAGGATACAGATCTACAAAGTGGAAATTGGCCTTCAAGCCAAATGAAAGGATCAATACTTTAATACATTTGACGCTTGTAAACTTACTGGTTTTACCATGTGATTGAGTGTACTCTGTACATTATACAGTAATATGGAAAATATTTAAATATATTTAAATGACTTTCAACAATTATTTCCAAATTTTGAACTATAAAGGGGATGTGATCATATGTTATCAGCCTTTAATCCAGTTTATCCAACAGCTCTCTAATTGCAAGCTCTCTGAATTTGTCAGAAGTTAGTTGGGATTAGTTATGGCAATAATAGGGACTGTTGAACAGTTCTGTGTACAAAGAGTAACAAGTTCAATGACATTTCCACCATGGCACAGTTTACCATGAAATGTTTCCAAAAATAACCTGGTTTGTCATTTAAACAACCCTGCACTGTGGCCATGATAACTATTCAGTCCCACAGTAGGAAAAAAAAATTCAATGTGTGCGTTTTGCTATGGGCTCTCTTTCAGGTTTGTCAGGGTTGTGGTCTGTGTCTCATATTTCCTCCCAGTTGATGAAGCCTTCAGCCTTCCCTGTCCATTACCCTCTGTAAATAAATCTTCATTTACCTAAACAGGTCTGTACTGCATTCCGTCCTTTGTGAAGGGAGGATTTTAATGATGGCCACACTTTTTTCAGGCATTGAGTTGCTCACCTTGCCCTTTATTATTTTGTGAAAGTCCATTCCAAGGATGTCGCCTCTAGCCCATTAGTTTGGATAATGAGCCCTATAAAGTACATTTATAACTCTTGACATAACAAGCTGACAGATTCCCCTATGTTCACTGTTCTTCCTCTTTTTGTCTGTAAGAAAAGCTGGAAGGTCAACACACTCTTGCCCTGCAAATGTGCAAATACTCTTGCATCAATCAAATTTGAGACTTTTTTTACTGTCTTTTATGTATAATACAGCATTATTGGAATGTGTGTTTACTAAGTGTACATTTCTGTACAAAAACTTTCATATCTTAATGTTACTTGTAGGAAGTTTAATACCAGACATTTATAAATTTGGTCTTTTTTTTGGTGATGAAAACATCTTAAACTGCAGCAATTTAGACTTGCACAGCAAATTGTGTATCTCATGAGTTTGTTGCTGTTTGCAGGTGTAAAGCTGTCATTGACACTCATGGGCAGCGAATTAGTTGCAGCCATTTTGTAGTTGAAGATAGCTACATCCAAGACGACCAGAGAATGCAAGCAACATGCAAGTAAGTTGAGATAAATAAATTAAAATTTTACTTTTTTTATGTTCAGCTTTTAAAAGAACAGGTTTCACTTAAAGGTTTATGATTTTCTACACTTAGGTTGTCTTTAAGTGGGATTGAAAGGTGTAAAACCTATTGCTAAATTTAGTGAAGATATTGATTTATGAATCACTATGAAGACTTTGAGTGGAACAACATGGACTCTTCTTTCTGTAAAAAGCCATCTTTAAGTTTACCCACAAGACTTCAACATTTAAAGGAAATCAAGGGAACATCTGTCCCACACGAATTTACTTTATCTATTTGTTTAATTGTTGCTAATTTTCCTGACCAATGATTTGCTGTTGAGACCATTAAAAGCTTAATATTGGGTTTGTCTCATTTTTTTTGCCCAGGAGTGTAGGTAAGGCATCAGTGGTCACTTTGGATACCTCTCTCAGTCACATAAAACAAACCAGAATTTACTGCTTTAACACACAGAAGAGTAATGCAACATCTGTGTTTTGCTATGCAAATAAACAGAAAATTTATTTTCTGAAAACCGCATGAACAAAATGTCCGTCTCAGCGTAGGCTACGTCTAGGGTATTGGCTATGTAGTATGTTCGACGCAGAAGTATAAAGGCCAATTTACTTGTCATGAACTTCCCCAAAAATGTAACTACATGTTGCGGCGATTCAGACCACAACAACTGTGATTGATCTCCTTCCTAGCCTCGGCTACAGCCTGTGAGCATGCCTTATTTATCATTGCCATGACAACTGCACAAACTGTGGCAGCCTGCTACTCACTTTCATTTTGCTTGTTCAATGCAAGCTATAAAAGAGAAATTTTTATAACAGAGAAATAAATTATTTTAGAAATGGTGTATATTTTTTCTTTCCTTCTCTCGCTCTCTTGCACACAATTAGGCATATTTGTGAATAAAAAAAAAAAAAAAGTACTGCTCCAACTGACTTTTTGTTGTTTTTGCAGTGAAAATTGTTTTTTTTTTTTTTTTTTTTTTCCTTTCTCTCATGTTCAAACTGTCTTAAAAAGTCATGGAAGTTTTTCATACTGAATACAGACAAGTTAAAACACAGAAATGCTTTCAGTCAGAATTCACCAGATTTATAATTAATCGCACAAGGTTTATTTTTTCCCTAGCAAATTTGTTTAAAAACAACATTTTGTTAATGTTATTTCTGAGTCATATCTTTCTTCTACTGTATATTTAAGGAATAAATTCTGGTGTGTTTCATGCGACAGTGACTCCTAGAGGAGACCTGCAACTTACTCACAGTATCACAGGCATTAGATGCAACTTAGAAGTATAAATGCTTCACCCTATGTGACCGCTGTAGGTTTTATGCAGAAGTATGAATCGGCCTTAAGTATGCAAAGAAATGCTTAAAGCAGAAGAAATATAACATTTTGGAAGGGCCAAGTCAAAGTACAGAAGTTGAAACCAATAGAAATGTTGTGGAAGGACCTAACAAGAGGAGATCATGCAAGGAAGGCCACCAGCATCAGTTGAAGTCATTTTGTAAGCAGTAATGGGCCAAAATGCCTCCAACCCATTGTGCAGGATTGGTCACTAGTTACTGATAATGTTTGTTGAAGTTATTGCTACCCACCAGTTAGTAAAAACAAAGGTTCACTTACCTTTTCTAACAAAGATATTTAATGTCAGATCATTTTGCTCAATAAATAAACGTTAAAACCATAATGTTTTTGCATCATTTGAAGATTTGATTTCAGGTCAAATTTATGCTGAAATGAAGGATGCACAAGTTTCTAGTGATTCCCTTCCTCCAGCAGAAATGATTTATGAAATTGTACAAGCAAAGTACATCTAAGGCTGTAGAATGTGAAACCAGTAGTTAATGTACATGGTTGATGTTTTGGCAACAATGATTAAATCATAACATTTATTCCAAAGGATGCTCAAAAGTTCCCAGAGTATAGACTCTATTTCCTTACATTTCCTCACTTTATCCAAAGCTCCAAAGCAAGCAGAGATGTAATTGTCTATCATTGTTTAAGTGCCTCCTTTCCTTCTTCTTTCCTTCTCTTTCTTTCTGCACTACTTTGGAATCCTACAGAATGAGCATCATGTTTTGACAACAGCAATGACAAAAGCATCATCAGCCATGTGACATATTTACTGGATTCATCTCCTGGAACTTCAGAAGCACTTTG
The DNA here is from genome assembly GCA_030068355.1 of Notoglanidium maculatum. Classification (NCBI taxonomy): domain Eukaryota; kingdom Metazoa; phylum Chordata; class Actinopteri; order Siluriformes; family Auchenoglanididae; genus Notoglanidium; species Notoglanidium maculatum. The sequence continues at coordinate 13,659,678 of JAQQZX010000011.1, forward strand.
CTTGCACAGCTGATGAAGGACTTCTGTCTGAAATGTCCTGTCACATTTAGAAGCCCATTTAAAAAGCTTAAGTAAATGCAGAAAATGCACCATGTGTCTGGCTATGTTCTCTAGTAGAATTTATTGGAGGGTTTGTGCGCTGTTCTAAGTTTAGACACTGATCACATTATGTACCACTTTAAGAGCCATTGCCAGTTACAGTGGTGCTTGAAAAGGGTTTGTGAACCCTTTAGAATTTTTATTCATAAATATAACCTAAAAAGTTCTAAAAGTAAATAAAGAGAACCAAATTAATGATATGAGACAAAATATTATACTTATTCATTTATTTATTGAGGACAATGATCCAATGATCTGTTAGTGGCAAAAGTATGCGACCCTTTGCTTTCAGACCCTCTTCTGCAGCAATAACTACAATTAAACATTTCCAATAACTGTAGATCAGTTCTGCACATCAGCTTGGAGGAATTTTAGACCATTCCTTCATATAAAACAGCTTCAACTCTGGGACATTGGGTTTCACAAACTTTCACCTTTCACTATATATCAGTCACATTAATTGCAGCTCTTATATAATCTTATCTAAGGTATACTCATAATGGTGCAAGTTATAGTATTGCTCTTTGTATATTTTTCTGTCCCTCTCACTCTGTCTCTTAAGGTTTTCTCAGTTTCTTACAGTGTCATACATTTAAAAACAATTTTTATTCAATTTTTATTCAACTGATTTGTCTTGACTTTTATTTTTTGGCTGTGTTTTGTGTTCTTTTGTTTGTGGTCTGTTACAGGCAGATATCCAGAGCTGTGGTCATCACAGATCGGTTGATTTTACCCTCCGAATCTGATCAGCAGGTACTTCTCTAGGTCTTTGTGGCTAGTCTGTCTGTCTTTTCTGTTTTTCTATCTTTCTTTTAGCCTTCCCCTTGCCCCTCAGTCCTATTTGCAGATTCTTATAATGCCTTTTTCTTGCTTCTGGGATCACTCTTTAGCTCCTGGGATCTTTTTTTTTTTGCTTCTGTAATCATTTTTTGCTTCTAACTTTTGGTACAGTTGTTTACAGAGGGATTATGTCTTAGAAGAAGGCATTCACCTTAAAACTCTTGGTATAGAGCTGGATATAGATATAGATCCAAGATGGTGGTGCAGCAGTAACATGCAGCGGCCACTCCGGATCCAAAATAGTGCTGTTTTGTGCTATTTTGTTTCTTGGCACGACTCCTATGGCATATGAACACCGAAACAAATGGTGTTCATGTCTACCTATGCCAAATATTGTTGAACATTAAGGAACATTCAAAAACCGACCTGTAGGATGACCTGTTTGAGACTACACGTCCTTGGGTTGCTACGGAAACCAGGCCTAACGTGTACTACCTGGACAATAAACTGGACTGCATCTGACTTCAGCGGACTACCCAGCATGAGTTTAGAGAGTCCTGAATCTTTATTTTCACAGAGACATGGCTTAGCAACAGAGTTCCGGACACTCCATTCAGCTAGACAGGCTCACTGCATTTCATGCTGACAGAAAAGTAGCTCTGTGCGGTAAGACTCGCGGTGGTGGCTTGTGTGTTAACATCAACACAGAATGGTGTAGGAACTCTGTGCTAGTTTCTAGATACAGCTCATTGCATGTGGAGCTTGTGACTGTCAGATGCAGACCGTTTTATTTACCTCAGGAATTTACCACCATGCTCATTGTCAGAGTGTACATTTCCCCCAGCGCTAAAACTAAAGATGCGCTCTGTGAGCTTTACAGGGCTATTAGCGATCTGCAGAATGCGCACCTCGATGGACTGTTTATTGTTGCTGGAGATTTCAACCATGCAAATCTCAAGTCAGTGCTCCTGAAATTCCATCAGTATGTGTACTTTGCAAAGAGAGGTGTATGTTGAGGCAGTTTATATGGTGCCATATTTAACAGGAGCAAGTGGTTTCCAAGTGATGACTCCAACCAGGAGTAGGACACCGAGATGGGTCAGGCAGGCCCGGAAAGCAGAAGGGGTCAGGATCACTGGATTCTCTGGAGTAGCACGTGCAGCTCGACAGACAGACAGAGGGGGAGAGAGAAGAGAAAAAGCAGATTATTAAGTATGGTCACAGTTTACGCGTGGGGGGTCATAAAGGACCAGAAGTTCGCTCAGGTACTGAGATGCGAGACCATTCAGTGCTTCATAGGTCATTAGTATGTTATAAACTGTGTGAAATTTGGTTGGGAGCCATTGCAGTGTAGATAAGATAGGGGTGATGTGCTCGTATTTTCTTGTTCTAGTAAGGACACTTGCTGCTGCATTTTGGACTAATTGAAGCTTGTTTATGCTCCTATTGGAACATCCAGACAGTAAGGCATTGCAATAATCTAATGTAGAGATAACAAAAGCATGAACTAGTTTTTCTGCGTCATGCAGTGACATCATATTTCTTATCTTAGCAATATTTCTGAGATGA
>JAQQZX010000011.1:13698131-13709053 GCA_030068355.1 Notoglanidium maculatum
AATGACGGAGGAAGAATGACTAAACATCCTGCACTCCACACACTGAACAAGCTGAATGTTTGCCATAGTAAATGTTTGTGCTAGTATACTAATACTGTATACTAATAATATAAACAGACCTGTATATTTGTGTAGTCAGAACTTGTGTAAGTGTTGACCATTTCAAATAGAGTCTGATTGATAAATCAGAGTGCCATTAAAATTGGCCAATATTAGCTAATTGCCAATAAATCGGTATCAGTGTTTATGACGGCTGATAAATGACAATTAAAAAATAGAATTTTCAACCATATTATGAGTGTTTTTCTTGCGTAGTTTGTCCACCTGAGTGCACACTGCAACTCCACTGTTGGCAGCACACATGTTTGGACCGGCACAAATCACAACAATCAATTGACCCAAGCAGAATTTCTAATGTTGCTAGTCCCATTTGTACAATATTTGGACATACCAGAAGTAATCACATTCTGAATACAGCTCAAACTTGTGCAAAGTAATATTTTCACTAATTTCTTCACCCATTTTCCCACTCCTGTTTCTTGGTTGAATAAGTCATGAAATCCCTGTTGCGTCACAGTATTTCACATATCAAAATAAACAGCAGATCTTACTTTTGCTGATTTTAGATATTTCTCTTTGCAACAAAGCATTGTTGAGTAATTCAGTTTTGAAATATAACAATGACATTTATTTCCAATAGGCACAAAGCAAATGTTTTGCAAATTGTTAAGTCATAGAGAATCTCACCATAATGTTTAAGATATTGCCAGATTCCAGACAATCTCCCCTACATAATTATGAAAGATCTCTATAGTGAGATACATGTAAAAACATAATTTCATAAGACATTCTTTTTCCCTTGATATAAAGGCTAAAATTTGTATCATAACAAATTTTAGATATCTATCTATATATATCTGTCTATCTATTGATCGATCTATTGATCAATATACAGTACTGTGCAAAATTCAATTCTTATTCAACTTGTATAGTGTTTTAACAATGGACAAGCAACTTCACAGAAGTATGCAAATTCTAGTTATAAACTAATGAACCTATAAAATTATTCATAAAGCTCTAAAGTATCCCAAAAGTCTTGATCCACCCTTTTTTAATACAAATTTTATTTATTTGATTATTAAATTTATTTATTTTATGAATTCTGCATCATTCAGAAATATCCTTCAGAAACAGAAAACATTACTTTTCCAAAAATATCATTGGCATTTGAAAAATGTTTGTATGTCAGTAAAGAAAGCAGTATTTTATGTAAGAGACCACTTTTCAGACCAAAAAAAACCTAATGAAGGCTCCTGGGATTTGCTGCAAAAAAGAGAAGCAAGTACGACAGTTAAACTCTTCAGAAGAATGGTGTCAGATTCTCCAAGATACTTGGTAAAACTTATTAGCTCATTTCCTTATAAAGCGGTACACATTGTACCTGGGACTACTATTTAAGAAAATACAAAGCAAAGGGTCATGACATCAAATATTGTATTTTTTTACTTTATTACTGTTTACTGCATGATGTGGTATTTTATTTCTTTTATGTCGAAAGAATTAATAGCATTATTTTTGAATAGTCAAGACTTTTGCGCAGTATTGTGTGTATGTGTGTGCATGCGTGTGTATGTATATATACTGTACATACATACATACACACTTATAGGTAACAGGCAGAAGGCTGATGTAAAAGCAAAAGGGAGTTTAAATGAAAAATAGGGAACCACACAGAGAATCAAGGGTAATAAAAAACAGTCAGAGATCAGAACCAAGCAAACAGGGTTAACAGAAGCTAGGCAAGAATCTCGGTTCAAGCAACAAAGTCATAAACTAGTCATAAACCAGACTATTGTGAGCATAAGCAAGGCTTATGAAGTGAACACAGAACAATACTTTGTAATGAATAAACCAAATGAATAGTTGCGTATATAGTCATGTATATAGGCCTAATTAAGGTAATTATGTTGTGTGCATCGTTCAGAATGTTTATGTACATTTAGGCCTGCTTTATTAGTTTTAAATATTCAGAATAATACATTTCTATTTGATTGTAGACATGTTTGTCTGTTTTCTTTTCCAAGGTGTGAGTATCAGCTGCTGATATCAGTTATTGGAAATCACAGACATTTGTTGTTATCAGTATCGGTGCCAAAAATGCCTTATTGGTTGAGCCCTACTCCATTGTGGCACAACTTGATATAATAACAATAACTACTGCTACTACTACTATTACTACTACTAATACTACTACTAATAATAATAATATCATTTTTAATTGCTTTTTAGGATATCATGTCATTATAATCTGAATAGGGAAAATATTGTTCTTTTATTGCCCACCCCATTTCTACACCTGATGATGCTCATTTAGATTAAAATAATCTATTATGTCTGTATAGAACAATGTGTGAATTGAATTGTGTCAGTTTTTTGCTGTAATGAAATCTAAATAGGACAGGATGCTTTTACTAAACACTGCATGAGCAAGGTTTTTTTTGTGTGTGGGGGGGTATTTGCTTATTATTCTTTTTTTACTGGTATCTTGGTTTTTATAGTCAAATTGAATTATTTTGTGGAGAAATAACAGTCATATTACTTACATAAATAGTGTGACTTTTGCTGTTATAACATATTACTTTTTTCCCCAATATAGGTTGCTAACTATGGGGTTGGCGGTCAATATGAGCCACATTATGATTTCTCAAGGGTAAGCACATTGTGCAAGGCACATTTTCCTAGTTGTTTCAAGTTTATAATAGTAAATCCTAGTTTATTGCGCTCAAGCTTTTAAGACCTTCATTAAATCTGCCCCAATCAATGATTGACCAATCATAGCTTAACATATGTAACTAGGAACGGAACCTTGAAAGATTTACCTACTTTGTGTGGGATACCTGTAAATCAATAGTGCAAGAATGGATGGATTGTGAAATTTTGAAATTTATAATCTTATAGCACAAAAAGAGAAGTTTAGGATTAAACAGTGTGGAAGACTGCTTTACCAGTCTTTAAATTAAATGCACTTATTCTATAGAAATAAGATCCTAAGAGCCTTCAGATCCTATGCGAGACCATGTAATCTGCTCCACTGAAATTTTGGATAACACAATTACTATGAACGTGACTTGTTAAATCTTTTGATTTACCAAAAAAGTAAATATTTTTATTTTTTTAATGATAATTACTAACTACATTTTAGGGAATCATAATATTAGATTAACCTAAAGCTCACTAAAGGGCATGATAAAAACACACTTGTGTACATATTAGCAACAGTCACTTTGTAAGATTTAATCCAGGTTTAATTCAGATGACTAATCATGAAGTGTCTCTAGCAAAGAAAATTGGATGAACATGAAAATCCACTATAATATTGATGGTTCAATTAAAAGTACCTATTTAAAGAGTAATCCTAACCCTTACAAGATTTGTATTAGATCATACTTTCACCTGGCTGCAAATAATTCCAAAACTATCATTTGGTAAACATCTTAATTAATAAAGGCAGAGTGAACTAGCAAGACCTTCAAATTCATTAGAATTTCCAGTATTTGTTCGAGGTTTAATCTCAATTTTAAAGTATCCACAACTATGCCGTCCTACAATGTATTTTATTTGTGTAATTTTTGTCACCATTTATGTGTGTTGCAATCTTCAAAGATGGGACCCCTTTCAGCTGGTTTGTTCAGTTTGGTTTAAAATTATAAATGTCTGTTGCAGCGTCCTTTTGACAGCAACTTCAAGGTTGATGGAAATAGGCTTGCCACCTTTCTTAACTATGTAAGTACATGTGCCCTCTGAAGCAAAATGTTTTACTGTGAAATTTTGTCTTCTTAGAAAGATGAGACCGAGGCTTTCAAATCATTAGGCACAGGAAATCGTGTGGCTACTTTTTTAAATTATGTAAGTATGGAAGCACTAAGCCCCCCTGGTGAGAGGAATGAATTAAAAAAAATTTGTGACAGATCAGGGGTTATTTCGCCCATAAATGTGCTCTTTTTCAATATTGCCATCATGTGTTATAATTTAATGTTGGTAAATTTTAATGTATGCTGTATGGCTGTATTGCTTAATAGCTGTACATTATTAGAAATGTATATAAATTGATAGCTGCCCACAAGTCCCAATGTCAAATCACAAAGTGTACATGAGCTTTAAATATCACTAATCATACAAAGGTGCTATGGTATTAGTTTATTCTTTCTTGTTTATTAAATTTTGATTAAAATGCATAATAGTTGCAAAACACTACCAGACCATTAGGCCAAATATTCAACAAAACTACATTGAGTATTTCATGGGTCACAATGTAAGCCAGTGCTAACATTGCAAAAATAGCAAATTATGCCTATATGTGTATATACAGTCAGGTCTATAAATATTTGGTCACTGACAAAGTTATTGTCAATGGACAACTGGTTGCTCAGCTGTACCTTGGCCAGGTGTGAATGATGTCCCCTTTATTATTTCATTTACATAAGCAGATAAAACCAACTGAGCAGATAAAATGTCTATTTTGATTTCAGATTTCAGATTTGAATTCAAATATGGCATTTGAATTTGGAATCTGATGCTGTAAATTCTCAGTATAAAGTCCAAAGAGCAAGTAAAAACAAAGCAAACCCTAAGAGGCAGGAAAAATATTAAGTATAGCCAAATCAACTATTTGATACAATCATAAAGAAAAGAATCCACTAGTGAGCTCAGGAACACCAAAAGACATGAAAGACCACAGAAAGCTGTCATGTATGACAATATTTCTATCCCTGGTGAAGAAACACTCCTTTACAACACGTTTGCCAGATTAAGAATGCTCTCCAGAAGATAGGTGTACTTGTGTCAAAGTGAAGCCTTCACCAGAGTAAATACAGAATGTTTACCACAAGATGTAAATCACTGATAAGCCTCAAAAACAGGAAGACCAGATTAGAGATTGCCAAAAAAAAATCTAAAATGCCTAAATGCTACAGAGCCCCCAAAGTGACAAGGGGAAAAAAAAAATTGGTAGGAAGAAAAAAAGGTTCGGCAACATATATTGGAGTGACCTGAAAGCAGAATGGAGACTTGACACACAAAACGGACATGCAGTATATTGTGTATGCAAAGAATAGACAATCGTTTATCAGTACTCCTGGGTCAGAAAACCTTTTCAGTTACCTTTTTACTTTTGTAAGCTAATTGAATCATATAGCTTAGCTATGTGCTATCTAACAAAACATAACAAAGCTTTTATGGACAATTCCTGCAGGAGCATCATCCTTCTCCTTACATTCCCACAAATGAATGATTTTACTCGGATTAAAATACAAGTTATATCATGAAGCCAACACGATAGTGTACTGTAAAGAGTTTCCATATCGTAGAAAAAGTCCCACTGATGTTTCTTCGCCACCATTTCACTCAAAATTTTTTTATGAAGTGACATAGCATATGCGCAGATTGTTTCATAACGAAGTTTAACTAATAATGGAGTTATTGCCAATTAATTTTGTTATGATTTTTATTGATTTTGTTGATTAGTTGCTTTTATGCATTTTGAAATTGTAATATTGTAAATAAGCCCCGTTTTTACTAAATGTATCGGTTATCTGATTACAGTGTTTTTTTCTGTAACTATAACAGAATACAGTTACCATTTTTGCATCCTAATTATATAATACTGTTCCATCTATTCAGTTATGCCCAAGCCTGCTTATGGAAAATTATAGTTGTAGTCACTTTTTTTTTTGTTTTGTTTTAGTCAAGTTAGTGGAATTCAATTTTAATTTTAGTCAATGTTTTAGTCATAATTTTCTCACATTTTCATGATACTGTAATGAAGTTTGTTGAAGGAGATTTCTCCTAACTGTCATAATTCCCTTGAAGAACCATTCTAAAAACCTGATGGTGTACAATAAAAGTTTGTTTTTATTTTTAATTTAGTAGTTTGCTAAATATTAATTTTAAGGGTGCCTGATTCTTACTTATAAGTATTGTTGTTCCAGTTACCCCCTGCATCAGTGTTTTTTTCTTGTATAGAATAAACCCATGGTACCATTACAATATCAGATATGGGTTTATTCTATACAAGAAAGCAAAACTGCTGCAGGGGGTAACTGGAACAACCACAAACCATTTAGTGATTGCTGAAGTGGAAATAATAATGAAAAATAAGATGGTCAGGTTAGGAGTAACATTTTTTCTGATAGAAATTCTTATGAACTAGTTGTTTGTAACTGTCAAATCTGGGCTGGTAAAGGCATTTTTTGCTTGAAGATTTTTGTTCTCTGAGAAGTTTTCTGCATCACTCTTGTTACAAACAACCTGCTCCACAAGTGGCCAAGGGAAACGGAAAAAGAGCTGCTACATGTTTTTCTTTCATATTTCATATAAAAATGAATGCCTAATAAGTTTGTCTGCCCTATTTTGTATCATATTTTCTCATCAGAACATTATGAACACAGATTTTGCCATAATTGTCTTTACAAAATAATTTTCATTTAAGTTGTTACAATTTAGTCATGAAATAAAAGGTCATCAGTCTAAGTATTGTTTTCCAATGATAAAAATTAACACTGCTTATATGGTTCTGGAACAACATTCTATGAACAAAGAACAACTCGTACAAGAATGATGGACTGAGAAGATTATGAAGAAAGGAAGGAACTGCTCATAATCTAAAACATACCACCACATCTTATGGCATGGGCATATATGTCATGCATGCATTAAAACTGATTCTCATGTATTTATTGCCCTGGTGACTGCTGACAAAATCAGCAGGATGAATTCTGATGTACATAGGGCTATATTATCTGTTGTCAAGATTCAGCCAAATGCTTCAGAACTCATTAGACAGTGCTTCACAATGCAGATGGACAATGACCCCAAAAAAAGTGTGATGTTCTGCAGTAGCCAATTCAGTGACCTGACCTTTCACTTGCTAAAGGCAAAAGGGGGGACCACATATAAAAATTGCTGTAATTCCTGCACCAGTCACCAGCAAGTCTATACTTACATAATATATATCATTTCAACAATATAAAGAAGAAAAGGTATAAATTTCCAAATATTTATGGACCTGACAATACATATAATCAGTCTGGGTTTCAATTTGCATTGTCATAACCTTAGTGATTTATTTAACTAATCTGTCTTAATCTGCTAAATCTGTCATAAAATACTTTTCAGTATTGTTAGATATGATTGTTGGTTTGAGCATGCAGGCTCTAGTTGAAAGATTCCAGGAACCATAACAATCTCTAATAATCTGTGCATTGTACAGTATTGAATTCAAGTCATCAAACCTAATCTGTGAAACTGATATGACACTTCAAAAATCATTTTATACATTTGTCTGTCTGTAGTTCAGACCGTTGGATTTCCCCAGTGTGGCTGCTTGCTTTTTTGCTAATAGTACCTAATGCCACCACTATAAAAGGGTGAAAGTGGTAAGGTTACAATGGGAAGAAGACACAGGGGCCACCTCTACTTGATTATTCATATATTATTGTATTCTTTACAAACACAAATGTTGCTTATTTTTTTATTACATTTACATTTCTAATGGCAGATGAGTGATGTAGAAGCTGGTGGTGCCACTGTGTTTCCAGATTTTGGTGCCGCTATCTGGCCAAGAAAGGTAGGATTAATTTACCATCACCTACAACATCCTAGTGAATTAGTTCACAATCTGCCTCATTTATGCCCATTGCTTTTTGTTGTTGGAAGGAAGATACCTTTCAAGATGCTTGTATATGTTAATCTGTATCAAACACTTATGTCAGTGTGCTAGTCAGCACCCTTAAACATAAATTGTATATTAAATTTTAAAACATTATTGCAGTAAATGGGACGCATAGATAGTGGGTGTGTTTTTGCGTACTTCAAAGTGTAGTTCCACACAGTCTGGCAGGAGATTAAAAAATATTGGAGTAGAGCGAAAAGGCAAGGAATACTGTCCCCTTCTAAAGTGTTGGACCAGGAAGACCAATTCTTTTGTTTTTGCTATACATTGAAGACATTTGGGTTTGAGATAAAAAGATGAAAATGAGACAAATGATCAGAATTTCAGCTTTCATTTCCTGACATTTATATCTGTATGTGTTAAACAACCTAACAACATGTATGAACCCATGTATTTTTCAACTGATCAACAATATTAAAATGCAACTAACAGGTGTGCCCTGTTAGATTGATTCCTTAAACTGTTAATAGCTATGAATGCTCTTGGTTTGAGCCCTGGGTTTTACCTGTGAAGTCTGCATGTGTTATTAAAATGGATAAGCCATCATGAAGAACAGAGGGCTGTCTATGGGAGAAAAGCAAGACATTTTGAAGCTGAGAAGAGAGGGAAAATCAGAGCCATTGCACAAGCATTGGCCAAAGCCAAGACAACAATTTGGAATGTCTTGAAAAGGCAAGAAACCACTGGTGTACCACACATCAAACAAGAAAAGAAAACTGTAGCAGTTGATGTCAAATATTGTGAGAGGTGTGAAGAAAAATAAAAAACAACAGTCTGTGACATCACAACCCCAACAGGACAGGGATAAAGGTATCACAATCCACCATTTGAAGAAGACTTTGAGAGAAGAAATGTACAGAGACCATATCACAAGATGCAAACCACTCTGGAACCAAGATTAACGTCTTGACATAGAGAAAGAAAAGATCTGCTCATCATCTAAAACATACAAGCCTGGCAGAAAAAGACAATGATGGTTTTGTCATGGCTTGGGCTTGGATGGCTGCTGCTTGTAAGGGCTCACTAGTCTTTATTGATGTAACTAATGATGATGATAGCAGAATTAATTCAGGAGTCTAAAGAAACATTCTGTCTGCCAATTTGCAGTAAAACACATCCAATCTAATTTAACATTGTCATGCTGGATGTAGCCATTAGATGATGGGTAAATTGTGGCCAAGAAGGGACGCACATGGTCAGCAATACTTAAATAGGCTGTGGCATTTAGGCAATGGTTGATTGGCATTATCAGGCCCAAAGTGTGCTAAGAAAACATTCCCCACACCATTACATCACCTCCACCAGCCTGGACTGTTGACACAAGGCAAGTCAGGTTCATGGATTCATTCTCTTGGCACTAAATTCTGACTCTACCATCTTTGTGCCTCAGCAGAAAGAGAGATTTTTCAACTCTCCAGTCTTGGTGAGCCTGTACCCACTGCAGTTTCAGCTTTCTGTTCTTGGCTGACAGAAGTAGAACCCAATGTGGTCTTCTGATGTTGTAGCTCAAGGTGCGACGTATTGTACATTCTATGCTGCTTTTCTGCTTACCACAATTGTACATAGTTGTTATATGAGGTCCTGTTTACTGTTTGTTTTAAAATGTGTCTTTGGTGATCAGGTCATAAATGGACAAATGAGAAACAATGCTGTTTACACCTGTGTCTATCAACTGTATTTAAGGTGTCCAGCTGACCATTTATGTTTAGCTTTTGTTACTTCCTACTTCCCTTCCTCTAGAATGTCAAAGGGCCCCACACATAATTATGTTAAAAACTTTAAACTTGCAACATACCCTCATAATTTTCTCACACTCCAACCATGTACATCAGTACACCTATCAACCTTTTGGGAGTTGGTGTGCTTTCAACAAAACAACCACAACATCCTGCATTAATGTTGGGGGCGCATCAGGATGCAACAGCATGTACATTACAAAGGATATGTTGTCAAATACATCACAGACCACCTCAGTAAGTGGTTTGAGTGAACTTGTCTTGAATGCATTTTAATGCATTAATGTTGGGGGCGCATCAGGATGCAACAACATGTACACTACAAAGGATATGTTGTCAAATACATCACAGACCACCTCAGTAAAAGGTTTGAGTGATTGTGTCTTGAATGCATTTTAATGGTTGTTTACACTTGTATTTAGCGCTGTCCACTTCTGATCTAGTTGCCCAAGATGCATTTTAAAACCAAATGTAAACAGGGTCTGAGTTCCTGACGTCTTTGTCAGCTTGAACCATTCTGGCCATTCTCCATTGACTTCTTGTAGCTGCATTGGTTTAATAAATGGCCACGCTTCATACTGATGCCTTTTTGAAGATTTATTTTTTCTTTCTATCTCTCTGAAAAACTGTAAACGTGAATAGTAAAAAAAAACACCGTGACAACGTTAGCACCATAAACCGAATGCAGAGTCCATCTTTCTCTTAAAGATTATAAGTCCGTAACTGGTTTGCATCTCTGTTGGCACGCTACCCATAATTCCCCTGGTTAAGACCCCGTATGCAATCAAACTCTTACAAAACAATACAAAACAAAAGGAATATTCTTCAAACGGTACATGGGACAATTTCTCATTTTTTAAAGCACAAACTTGAAATCATTTTTAAACAGAGAATAAAATCACGAATTCAACACAATACTGTCAACACAACACTGTGATATCTTTGTAATGTTAACACTGTCTCTGGGACAGTTACACTCTGTCTATACTATAAAATTGCATTTGTGTATTATTTTTACATATTATATATTATTATACAATGTATGTTTATTGCTATGAATTAAAGTACATGCATTGTAATTATACATATTAAATCTTTTTTAATTTAATTACTAATTTTAAATTTATTTAAATATCAAAGACTGGAAATAAGTGGAAATTCATGAAGGTTTTCTGATTTAAAGGTACAGCTGTGTTCAGTCTGAACTTAACAGTAGCATGTTGACACACTGCCTCCATTCTGGATTTAGCAATAGTGATATTCTGCATAAGGCACAAATTCTTTCACTCACTCTTTCAGCAACTTACACACTCACCACCTGTTTTTATGGAAGTGTGTAATGGAAGATGACTTTGTGTGTGTGCATGTGTTATGTTGTTTCCCAGAGTGTTTTATGAGAATCCATGAGCACAGGTCACAGAGAGACTGATAAGCTGAGAATTATAAGATGAGTGACA